>JAULBR010158543.1:0-16997 GCA_032355825.1 Melanodrymia aurantiaca | reverse complement strand
ATGCATCTGACGTCCAATAACCGCTGATTTATAATCGATGTGTTTCTAGTGGCGTTGTTAAATAAAACAAACTTTACATGTACATGTAGTTGGTATGGCAGTAGAAAAAAAGGTAGTGGTGTGGTACGAAACAAACAGCGTTTGTTATAGGCTTTTAAAAGTTTTTAAAAGTTGCAAGTCATTTGATGAATTGTATTTTAGATGATTGTATAAGTGGCTGTGGCTGTGGCTGTGGTTGTTTGCAATTTGTAGTGAAAATACAGCTCTCTAAATTGCCATGGCAATAAAACATCAATATGTTTTTCTAAAAATAATATTTAATTATTAGGATCTAGATTCTAAATGACCTGTTGAGTTATTTCGCATTTAAACTAGTGATCCATAACTCTGGTAATTATATATCAAAGGTTGTGATGTTTGCTATCCTGTCTGTGGGAAAGTACATAATACCAAGTAAGATCCCTTGCTGTTATTCTGTAAAAGTAACCTATGAGACGACAGCAGTTTTTTAGAACTGGGACCACGTGTCGATATAACCGATGATTACTAATCAATGTGTAATTAAAATCAAATTGTTCTGTTTTCACCTACTAAAATAATGTCCTGTTTACAATCTTGAATATTAGACCACTCACTACATGTGTAATAAATTTATTGTTTGGCATTGAGTCAGTCACTATGATAGTTTTATTGTTTGGCCTGGAGTCAATTATTAAGCCGTTAAACATATTAAGATTTGAATCGATGGAATGAGGTACACGTATGAGCCTAAGGCAAGTAGTTCATATTGCCTTATTTATGTGAATTGTCACTTTTGTCATTGTTGACAGAGATCTGAAAAGTTATATGTACGGCTATATATTCATACATACATAACAACTAATCTTATCAGTGTCTTTGCTGAGCATACAACGATAATCCTAACAAAGAATGTATTTAAATAAGTCAAAATCAAGACACACACACACACGTACGCACGCACGCACGCACGCACGCACGCACACATGCATATACACAAACATACACGCACACATGCATACACACAAACATACACGCACCCACCCACACACACACGCACGCATGCACCCACGCACACGCACACACATGCATATACACACACGTGCACACACCCGCGTGCACACACCCGCATGCATATACACAAACATACACGAACACATGCATACACACAAACATACACACACACAAACATACACGCACACACACACACACACACACACACACACACACACACACACCCGCATGCACACACCCACAGTGTGACACATATAATTATACACATTGTCCATGTATTTCTGTAAAAATCATGTCATCTACTTTATGCTGCAACTTGTTTTCTTGCAGAGAACAAGCAAGATGTGAAGCAATTTTACAAGATGGTGCACGATCCAGTGAAGATATGGAAACCTTTATATATGGCACAGCAAAATCCAGGGTCAGTTCATGTGTTTGTCTACATTTAAAAGACAGAATTAAAGCATAACCTCTTGTTCTTCGTTTTTAGAAAACTAATGCTTAAACGTTATAATAGCAATAATTGAAACCTGTTAAATACAAATAACATATATGTTGAAACAGGATAACCAAAGAGAGGTGCATACTGTAAATGTAGCATTAAAATTTGATAAAATTATATAAAGAATGATCGGTTTGGCCAACCAGTAATGTTGTTTGACTGTCAAATGCCTCACGATTCGGTGCAGTAGGTTCGAATCCCACTTGTGCAAATAAGTGTTTCTTCATTTAGTAGACATTCTTTTAAACAACATGATGCACTATCACTATTAAAGTGTTTGTTACAAATTGACTGTTTACGTAATCTTCACATTTTTATTTAGTAATGAAAATATAGGGTTTTTTTCTGCGTTTTATTGCATCCTAAATCCTAGAAAAATGTAAAATATTTATCTTCAACAGTGTTCTCTTTTTTCTGTAGTGTCAGTTTTCCATACACAATTTTATCATCACACCCCACCATGCCTTGATACTTCCACGCCATTCCGCACCCAAGTAGTACCATGCTGCCCTCAGATAGAGCAATTTACTTATAGATCCATTTACTTATTTACACTGTAAGTGTAATTGCTCAAATAGAATGAAGAAGTGTTATAAAATGAAACATAATTATACTTAAATAGCAGTTTCAATGATAAGTGTGCCCTTAAATGTTTGTTATGCCATTAAAATATCGAGAAATGAACAAAACGCCCTGATATAGTTCAATTTACCATGCCTTGCCCCACATCTAGTGAAGACACTATTTCTGAGCATCAAAAAACCGTGAATGTATATTTGAGTTCATAGGACTTTAGCACTGTGACCGTAGACACTCCTTTGTAAATACATATCCCGTGCAACTTGTTGGTCATGAATGGGTCTTGATTTATGCATCTGGCTGCATCAAACAAAACGAGAACACATGCTGGCCAGCCTGGCCGACAGGTTAGTGGTCCAGACATGCAACGCGTCTTGACAACTGCATCCTATCTTTGGTATCACCGAACAATGTCAAACCTGTTCAGCTGGAAGACTGCATCGTTTTGTTGACATTTTGGCACACAGGTCAGGTGCAAAGTACACTTTTTCAACTGAGAATGTCACAGGCAACCACTGAAATATATATACGTTTTGTAAAGGACGTCATCTCGGTCTCTCTTTAAACTGCTGTGCAATGTGTTTCAGAAGTAGGGCGTAGCTCAGCGCAAGATCGTCAGCCTGAGGTTCGATAGGTCAACGGATCGATCCTCCTCAGTACACCTGTTGGGCTATTTTCCATTCCAGCCAGAGATATATGACTGGTTTATCAAATTCTGTGGTGTGTGCTATCCTGTCTATGGGATAGTACACAATAAAGACCCCTTGCTGTTTTTTCAGTAAGAGTAGCCCATGAAGCGGCGACAGCGGGTTTCCTCAGAAACCATGTGTCTGATGTCCAATAATCGCTGATTTATAATCAATGTGGCGTCGTTAAACAAACAAATTTTATCTTTATCTAACCAGCAACCCATAACTAGTCCATCCTGCCTGTTGGTTAGAGCAGCCTACATGTACGTAGCAGCAGTGCATTTCCTCTGTGGCCAAGTGTCAATCATGCGGGATCAAACCCCACTCGAGGCTAGTGAGTGCTTCAAAAGGTTCAATGGATAGGTATATACCATTCACCTGCAAGTGTCCTACTACTGGTTAACAAAGGCTGTAGTATTTACTTTCCTGTCTGTTGGAAAGTACATATAAAAGATCACTTGAGAACTAATTATCATATAGGAGTAGCCGGTTTCCTTTCTCATTCTAACACTCACTTCTGTTCTGGACAGGCAGTCAAGGCAGCTAGACTCCATGTCCAAGATAGATTTACTTGAACTTCAATTGGATATAAGCACATAAATACGTTATAAGTATAATAACCTAGAACTATAAACTAATTAAGTGTTGGGAAATCATTTATACACGTATATCTTATCATCGAGACGGAGAGTGTGTGTTAAAAAGAAAAGAATTGATACAAAATTAACCAATAATTATCAAATTTTATAGCCAAAATAGAACATGTTTAGGCAATGGCTAATTTGGCTACCTATAGGGTGAGCCCTGTTTGTAATCAGGTGCTATTATTTTGACACGCAATGGCCGAAAAAAATTCCGTGCTGGGATGTCGTTAAAAATCAATTCATTCATTAATTCATTGATTCAGCTGCTACTTACTGCCTTTTGGCAGGAAACAACATTTTCGTTTAATGTCAATACATTATGTATGTATTTTAAAGAAAAATTGTATTGTTAACACCATTATTAGCTTCTGTATTGCCAATACATCTGTGTGAGGCAACATGCTGCTTCATCATCTGTTTTCTTCCAATGGATGGAACAGCTGGAGCAGATCCTTGGTTCAAACTCTTTGTGCATGAACCATTGCAAGCTGATTTATACATGCGTGTGCATGTAACTTTTAACATTCAAAACTTATTGAACCAGATGCATGAAAGAAAAAACTTTCATTTTTCTCCCTGGATTAGATTGCGGTATTATGAAATTTTTAGTGTCACATATTGTAGTTGACCTATGACTCTGAAGAATTTAAATAAAATACATAGTCCATCATTGTAACATATTCCTAGAATACGGATTCAGCAAATCATTTGCAACTCATTTTTTTATCATTTGAACTAGATGCACTCCACTTAAATCTTGATTTATTTGTTTTTTAAATGTAAAACAACTCCAAAGTGGAAATACTGGTCTGCTCTTTTAAAAATACTTTACACTGAATGTACATGTATGTTCCAAAAGCTTTACATCATTATTTTTAAGTTGGTGTATCGTATCCATTGACATACAGTTATTTGTTTTGTCTTTTTAATATATTAATGAATTGTACATAATGCACAGTCGTAAACAATGATTTAGGTCCTCAACTGACATTGAAATTGCTGTTTTATGTGATCTGGAACAATCAATATTTTTTATATACATGTATTAAATTTTTTATTATTTCGGCACATCACTGTGTCATTTAAATCAAACTAATGACAGACAACTGATGTACCAGTAGCATGCAATGTTTAGTGATTAGTTTGATATTTAAATCTCCTCATCTGTCCTGTAACTCTCTTGATGAATGAAATCTAATGTCAAACCAGTTTATATTGTAGCTGATGTATGTTCCCAATTATTGCATGTATCCGCTGTCACTTCATTTCCGTCGTAGAGTACCATGATGCAAAAGGCCACAAGCCAAATTAAAAATATATATATACCTATACATGTATGTCATGTGGGCACATTGCTAGTCTACGTTTTTCCTTTATCCAAATGTCTGATAATCGTTTACTAATTTGATCACTTCTACCTATTCTTTAAAATTTGTATGGAGATGAAACTTTTTGGGGAAAGGTTTTGGTTTTGTACAAGTCAGAACCAACCTAAGAGAGCAGATATACCCACAATGCATCTGTTGAAAGTTTCTTGGCTAAATTTTGTTTTATTAAATGCGAGTTGTGTTATTTTCCTATGACTGTTTACTTTTTGTTTTAGGATGAATACATGGCATTAATAGCACAACTTGTGATGTCATTGAGAGAAACAAGGACGAAACCAAATTGTGAGTGCTTGAATCCTTTTTACAAAATAACAATATTAACACACAAGTTGGTCCATATTTATAACACTTTTCCTAAAATTAATTTGTTCTGTACTTGAATACAATTGGACATAAAAGACAATTGCTGCATTATTGGAAAATATAAATTTTCGCTACTTGAATACAATTGGACATAAAACTTCAAAGACAATTGTTGCATTATGGGAAAAGATCATGTTTTGCTTGCAATTCAGTTAAACATATATTCCTTTCCAATCAGGTTGAAGATGACCCTCTGTATGTGTACCTCCTAGAATATGTGTCATGTAGTAGAGAAATTCCTGCTATCTCATATAATATTATATCCAGTGAAGACTTTAATGATAAATTAGACTCATAAAATTGTATTAAAAGAAATGGTTGAAGGCAGATGTCATCTTTCTTGACATAAACTGTCAAATTAGATTGGTGCACTGAGAAAGAAGTAAAACAACACAGATTCCTAAAAACATCAAAGAATTCAATGTGTATTAAAACCATATAAATAATTGATGTAGCTTTAGTCAGTGTTCAAGTTTGAGACTCGAATATAGATTTATATTATGGCCCTTGTTTGTATGCATATTTTTTGTCAAAATTAGTGGCAATAATTTAAAAACTTCAATAAAATCAAGGAGCAGGACGTATTTCAGTGCAACTTTCTGCAAGAGTATTCGCATGAGGTTCGAGAAGTCAAAAGATCGATCCTACTTAGTGGAATTGTTGGGCTATTTCACATTCCAACTACTTATTCAGGACTGCTTCATCAAAAGCTGTGTTGTGTGCAGTGCTATGATACCTGTGAAAAGTGTAAACAAAAGACCTTGCTGTTAATGTA
The DNA here is from genome assembly GCA_032355825.1 of Melanodrymia aurantiaca. Lineage (NCBI taxonomy): Eukaryota > Metazoa > Mollusca > Gastropoda > Neomphalida > Peltospiridae > Melanodrymia > Melanodrymia aurantiaca. The sequence continues at coordinate 11,025 of JAULBR010158543.1, read as the reverse complement.
GAATAGTAGCCTATGTAACAGCAGCAGGTTAGATCTTCTGAAGCCATGTGTCAACATAACGGAGTAACTGAAGTCTTTTAGGAAAATGACAAAAAAAATTTGTTTAAATAAATGTTGATGATTAAGTTAAATGTTTGATTGAGAATTGAATTGGGCGTTTAGAATAAAAATAGATTTCCGTTCATGCAAGCTAGATATTATAAAAAAAATATGCTTATCTGAAGTACACACAATAAATTGGTGAAAGATCATAGGCTAAAAATTTTGCCATTTTTTGCTTTTGAAAACAGTTTGTTGATAAATAAATATTCCTAAGTTATAAGATACAATTAAATTGTGAACCTAAAATTCAAACAAATTTTTTGTGTATATAACTATTTAGTATTGCTAGAAATGTTGTTTGTGGCATGGTTGATTACTTCTGCATAAAACCCCAGATTCAGTCATCCGGTTCATGTAAAAGATTAGCAGTTTGAATGAAGTAATAAGATATAATTATTTTCAACAAAGCTATCCCTTCAGTTTGTGTCATTATTATTCGTACAGATAATCCCTTTTTGAATGAATCCCCAAGCAGGTAGGGAACAATGTGACTGAATTGTGTGTGTCAATTCATGAATATTTCCTGGGCTGTGTTGAGTCATGCTTCACTGGCAGTATTCTGCCTCATGCTTCACTGGCAGTATTCTGCCTATTCCCTCAGTTTTAAACTTTACACACTGAGTGCATAGTTTGTACGAGCCTTAATAGTCTCTGTCCCTTTGGTTGAGACGAAAATTTCACTCTTAGGCTTTGAATGCATAAACAAATTTCAGTTGGTTTAAATTTCTATTACTTTTACTAAAATAATGATTTGTTGGGAGATATAGTTCAAATCTAGATTAGAACTGGATGCCAGATTATTGGACTAGGTGGTAGTAGAATGATGTGAATTGGTAATAGATTACAACTGTGGAATGGTGCAGCTAGTAGTACATGTATCATATTGCATTAAATGAAATCTCAAAGCATGCCCGGGTGAATCAGTTTGTCAAACAACAAGTGACTTCTCCGACATCCACTATACAAATTTGTTTAGATTTTGTGCAAAGTATTATTTAAGACATTCATGATCGTTATTGTTGAAATTGTATGACTTGGATTGCTTTACAACGATATCATGACATGCAATGGATATATCCGGTGAACAAATATCATTAAATGGCACAAAAATAACGATGCTGAAGTCAATGCTTGACTATATATACGTGTTAATGATTTACCATTAGTGGGTCGCTATTCGATTACATGAATATAAAATGTATACAAGTTATTTTGATAAAATACTGTGTATAGTCGGAATTAGAATGTATGCGAGAATGTCATCAAATATAAAGTGCTCTCGTGTAATGTTTGCCTAGCTGTTTGGTGTGTTTGTTATAAACACATAAACTGTGTGTGCCGTTGTCATTTCAATCCATTCCACTACAGTCTGACAATGTGGACAGTTAATCTAAGAAGAACAATGCTGGTTGGAAGAAGCACATGTTGAGTAATAGAGGAACAGGTCTGATGGCATCTGTCACCAAGGTTTCCGTTCGGTCTTCTCGGCAATATGCAGTTTTACTGCCATCTTAATGTTAATGCTATCAATTATGTACTCAATAAAGCTGTGTCTTTATCTCCTCGACATAAGAATTTGTGCTGCTGCAAGATCTAACTGAAGTACTGCAGCCTAATCTACTTGAGTGGTAACCTGCATTGAGCAATCTTATGTCTTAAGTGGCCACCATAATATTCTCTCTAATTATCTACTTTAGTGCAATATGACCTGTATTAAGCAGCAAGATCTAACCTGCTTGAGCGGCCACCTGTGTTAAGTAATATTCTGTCTTAAGTCGCCACCTTTCATTCATTCGCATTAGTTTAAGGTGCCTTTATCCAATGAAGGTTCAGACACCCCCGCCGTGGGTATGGTCCGCCATCAATTTTTTATTATTACCCTGTATATATTTGTTTAACGAAACCCCAGCAGGAAAAAAAAAGACTGGCTATTGGGTGTCAAAATATGGTTTAATGGTCCACCATCAAAGGCTGGGACCAATGCCGAGGCTGCACCCAAGGCAAGAAGTTCCTACTTATCTACTTTAGTGCAATATGAACTGTATTAAGCAGCTACCTGTCTTAGGAGGAAATTTCTTTGTTACTCCCTTCGGTGACTGCTTGACACGAGTTGATTGTACTTAACTAACAAATGTTAATTGGTATTAAGCTAATTTGAAAACAACACTGATACCCAAAATTAGTCTAAATCAGCAACCCGTCTATAAATCTAAATCAATATCTGTTTTCGTTTAAATCAGCAACCTGTTTCCACATTTTAAAAGGTAGGCCTAGGTATTTATTTATTCTTCAAAAATTGTAATTTCCCAGGAACAAATTCCTCCTGGCAGGAGAAAAGGAGGATTAATGAAATACCAGAAGACTCCTTTGGAATCCTGGAGGGTTGAAAAGTCTGCGTCCTTGAGAGTCATGGAAAGATTGTATTTTGCTTGATTGTATGTTATGTTGGTCATCATATCGTGCATAGCAATGATTGCCATTATGAAATGTCTGTATTTTTTTTGAAGCTCATAATGTATCTACTTAAATCAATAGAGGCGACTAGTTGAGCAGATATTTATATAAGGCAACATGATTGGCGAGCCAAGCACGAGTGGGGAAAAGTGCCTTACAGATATTAAATTACACGTAATATTAAACAAAAGCTAAATTACTGTATGAATATTTCCACTGTTTTCTTACAGATCAAGCAGAGTCAATGCCCGAGTCTGATGACAACAGACAGGTTAACGGAACAAGCAACGGAGACGCTACACAAGAAGAACAGAAGAGCTAAACAGTCTTAACAAACAAGTATGTCGTCTGTTTTGTCGTTAATTTCAAATCTGTGTACCTCATGGTGTTAATTTGAAAACATAAATGTATTTACAGTTCTGTAAAGCGTATAATTTGTAAACATGATACTATCATTATTTTTCGAATACACAGAAAGACTACAAAGTTCTTCTCAAAGTACAGAAATCAACATAATTCATATTTTCAACTAAAACAATTCATCAGAACTAACTGTATACCACTCCCCAAGAGTGTATGGTTCATAGATCATTTACCATATAATTATTATATAATAATATAAAATTAAAAACAATTTTCTTCAACATATTTTTTAACCTTGGTATAATATTTTTTTAATACCAATAACAGGTTAACCAACTTTCTTAATGATGCCAAAATAAATGGCCTCCAAAATTACTAAAAACTGCATTTCTATTCTTGTTCTTAATGTATTTATTAATCTTTATTTATTTTTCAGATAACATGAAATTTGTCTCAAGATTTGTGTGTCTCAATGCTGTAAAACATTGTTGCAATTTGAAACCAGTGATGCCATCCGTCATCGAGTGCAAGCATTTCAGCAGCAATTTAGTCTTAAATCCACTACATCTGTGCTTCAGCTTCTTCATTTAAACAAATCTATAAAACTATTGACTAATTTTGAAAAACACAATTGATCTTGATCGCTAATATGTTGTGTGTAATCATTAACATGTTGCTCAAACACGATCTGCCAAGGACACGGAAATGACATCATGTGGATTTAAATAGGCTACTAATGTGGATTTTATTTCAATTTGTATTGGTATTCACTGATTTGGTTTTGACAAATTGAATATATTGATGGACAATGGACTTTTTGGTTACCGGTACGTTATGCATATGACAAATGATAAGAAATAATTCACTATTTCATTAATAATTCACTATTTTCTTGTGCTTTATATTCATAGATCGGTACGGTTAATTTGTAATTATGATGAAAAATAGTGTAGATAAAAAGCATTTACAGATCTGTGAAGTCTGCAAGCAAATTATTACTTTCCATTCGCAAATTCATGACATTAAATAAGCATTCAAATCATATTGTCCATAAAGTATAAGTTTCATTTTTTTCTGAGCATATATCATCAACATTCAGCTTTTGTCAGTCCCATCCATGTATATATACATGTATAAACAAAATTCAGAATTAAGTCAAATTGAATTGTTTTTATAAACTGGATGATCTTTTTTTCACCAATTTCTTTTATTAGGTAAATGAGATTCGTTTTCAGTTATTAAAATTTTAAAATGGCTTTTTAAATTTTACTCAACCAAAATGGTAAATCTTTTTTTTTTAAATCAGACATGAAATTGTAGCCAATATTTCAAAGCATACAATCGGATTGGCACAACTTTTCTCATCAAATTTGATATTACTTTGTAGATCTGAAATACTGAGTCAAGTGACTCACTGGTTTTGCTCTTGCCCTGTGTACACATTTCTGGCAGCACAAAATGTAATTAATACAAATATGGTTGTGCTTTTATTTAAAACAAGTTTAGCTGGGCTGCTTGAAAAGAATCACTATATTTGGTGATGTATATTATTTACTACGTCATATAGTTGTGTTTTTAATGTACAGTATGTTACTGTGTATTATGATTTTTTACATTTAGAAAGGTTTCAATAGTTGTCAAATGTTTTACTGCACTAAATTATGTATACAAATACATGTAGATCTTATTCTGTTTTGGGAACAAAGTTTGTACTGTTGGTCTTATTTAATTATTTTCTACAAAAATAACTACGGTACGTGTATACTGATGCCAGATATACCGGTACATCTGCCAGTATAGAAGTATGTTATAAATATGATCTAGCTTTCTTTACAAGAACTCCACATTGTTTAATCACATGATTTGAGTTTTGTTATATATAACCTTTTAATACCAAAGTTCTTCTCATATTTATTAAAGTCATCTTTCTACTGACATTAGTGAATTATATTAATCAGTTTACTGGGTAAACATAATGCTACCAATTTAATTTTTAATACATTTATTTGTGTTCGGCAAAAAATGTACATGTGATTTAATGTCTACATTCCAAATATACCATGGTTGTGAAGGTTTGACCTGATTACGTGTTGTTTTACAACCTTTTGTCTTGCCATTAAATTATACAGAATAATAAAATATAATATGTAGTTTGTAATCTCTGTACAAATGGATACCATACATTATACTTCAAAATATATGTATTTATAAAGCCCATTTACAATAACCATTTCTTGGGGTTTTTGTTTCCTGCATTTTGTAGCTTTAATTAGATTTAATATGCTGTGACAAAACATTACATTAAAAAAAAAAGAGGATCATTCACGATGTATGTTTTTCCATCATTTACCAAACTGATGTAAAAACTACTCCGTAACATGCCTAGTTCAATTTTATGTTCTCGTGGGTATCTATCTCAGTGATAAAAAGTTTTCCAGCTATTATCTAGGTTCTGGTGTATATCTGTCGCACAAGTATTTTTCTTATCGTGCAGTCTTCATTTTCTATTTAGCAGCTTTAGTGGTGCTAGTGTACTTTTCAAATATTTGTATTTTGTTTCAAACTATGATCTGTAATATAAATAAATACCATTCTCACTACATTTGTTTAGTGTTTATTTTAACACGAAACTGGTTTATGAAACAACTCCACTTTTAAATAATATTCTAGATCTAAGATGTGTTAACATGTTTGCATGTTCTGACTGCAGCTCTGGTCACAGTGGCGGATCCAGAAAATCGATTTAGTGGGGCCCTCCATGAAGCATCTAGTAAGAAAATTTTCAAAACCAACGTAAAAAACGAAAACTAATATATAATAAAATTATAAGTCACAAAATTTAGGGAAGATCCGCCTCTGTGTCAACATCTCAATTGGTTAGTTACATCCATAAATTTGTACACTATATTGGGAATAGCAGGTGTAAGCAGATTTAGCCTGCAGAGATTATCACCCAACTGGTATAGGCCTGACTGAGTTTTCAAAATGGCGACTGCTATGGCTTCCCCACGATTCACAAATCGTGGATCTTGGTTTCATAAATGCATCAATAGTAGAGAAATGGCAATAAATTAATAAATCCATCTTAAAAACCTTTTTCTGTACATTACACAACATCCAGTAACAATTCAATTGATTCTGAAGTAATCGTGCTTTTCTATCATTTCGCCAGTACATGCCGCCAGTATACACTACATAAATTTTTTTGTAATAGAGTGATGCTGGTTAGCCATTTGAGGTGGTGTACCTGGTCTGTATGCTGCATGGCCAATAGTGTAGTGTACCAGTTCTGTGTCATTTTGATTTATTAGATAAAATGATGAATTCTGTGACCATCACATTTCTGCACCGGTTGTGCCGCATTCATTGGTTACAAAATTGAGATCACATAGAGTATTATTAAAAGTTTGCTCTTGAAAAATGTACTTAGTTTTTGAAGGTACCGGTATGTAAAAAATAGAATACTACACTCGTGTCATTTAGCTATCATTTATCTTAGAACCTTTTAATAATCATATCCAACTCTTTACCTCATTAGATAAATTTTGAAACAACTTTGGAGATAAATGGTATATAACTGGCTCTCGTGAAGTATTCTCTATTTATACAGCATTACTACTACCTTAGATTCATCAACTAAACTCCAGTACCGGTATTCATAGCCACTAAAACTGCATTTAAAATAACCATTTTGTTGCACTTTAAAGACTTATAGGTACTGGATTTAAAAGCTCGTAGCAGTACTGGCTCCAACCCTAGCGAGGAGTGATCCACAGGCACAATGGGTAGGTGTACATCTCTTACACCAGCCAGTGTCCCACTACTGGTTAACAAATGCCATTGTATGTACTGTCCTGTCTGTTGGAAAAGGCATCTAAAAGATCCCTTGCCCTTTAGTAATGCAGCAGACTTCTTTTCATATACATTGTACTAACATGTCCTTGGCAGACAGTCGAGGCAACTGGACTGCATGTCCAAGATAGACATGCTTGAACCAAAATTGAATATAAGCATCATACATGTAAAAGTAAGTTATAACTAACTTTAATCTCAAACTTCAAATGGTGTGTATCTAGCTTGAAAGTTGTACAATACTGAACTGGTATATATAAAGGTAAAATTTGTTTTATGACACCACTAGAACACAATAATCAATTAATGATTGGATGTCAAACATTGATTACAATATCAATAAAGTTTCAAAATAAAGAATAAATTTGACTACTCACTACACATCTGACCTACTATTTTCCTAAATACTAGATAAAGAGACTAACTTGTTTATGACAGATATCGCCAAGTCTCCGAAATGATTATTCTCACCCACGCAGAATAAACCAGGTATATGCCATTTAGAACAAGTTATTTTTCATGAGTATCATAAATAGAGGATATTAAACGAGCTACCATTTATTATCAAGTTTAAATCCTGAGTAAAATAATTTTAATGTGTCATGTTTTAGCTTGTGACTAAAATTATAATGAATTCACAAGGGACTTGAACTGATAATACATGCGAGTTTCATATTCTATTTATTACTCCAGATGTTCATTTGTGATACATCGACATGAAATATGTTTTAAAAAGTGTAACACTGAAAACTTTATCAACACACTGTAAACCAAGAATATTCTACAATAGCTCATCAATGGACCATGGACTTAAATTAAACTAAAATATTGAAATCTAAAAAAGCTCCACAAAGGGAGATAATCAGTCAGGTAGGATATCCTTATTACTAGTAATTAATGGAATACATGTTAAAATATGTTCATACTTTTAAGTGCATAATTATTTCGTAGGTTCACTACAAGACTATAACAGCATACGTCTTGAGGAACCCAGTAGATAAATGGCAGATAATTATCTTAATTGTTCTTTCTAAATATTTTGAGAACATTTTCAACACTATCAAACTTTAGATACCGGTACCAAAATCGTTAGTGTCCTCTTCATAAAGTTCAGAAACATTTTATTGCCTATGAAGTCCCTAGTTTGCATGTTCTCTACAATTTAGAGAACTTTTGGATCTTAATAAATCCATTTATTGTTAAATAATTGGACTAAATGTTACTTTTTTTCGAAATTTAAGAACATTTCCATGAGACGTTGCATTTCAAGTTTTTAAACATCCTAATTCATACAATTTAAGTGATTTTAGATTTCCAAGTGTTCCAAGAATATTCTTGAAAAGTCATGACAAGTAAAGTTTCATGACTTATGTCATGCAGGACTTAAAACACATTATAAACTAAATTGTCTTGAAACATATTACTATTAATACATTGGCTGTTCAACATACATTTTATACCATCAAGGTGTATCTCACTATGGACATAACTGTTAACACAACTACCGTACATTGAATTAATTCTTGGTGGTAACTTAAATGAAAAGCGTTACAAAATACAAACACCAATCAATCGAGAAACAGTTTGTAATTAGAAGAAAAATATAAGAAGAAAATAAGAAGAAAAAAGACGTAAAGTAAAACAATATTTTAATTTCTATAGGAAATGTACAAATATTGTTATCTACATAAAAACGACTTGTCACCAGAGGGCTTGGACGGATTCAATCTTCACTCGTGAAAAGAGTATCACTACCCAAGTCAGTGTCATCATTTGGCTCATCTCTTAGACAGATACAAACACCAAGCATTTATGAAAACCCTATTTTTTAAACACTGGAAACGTCCAGTTTAAACACAATTCTGAAAAAAACATTCTGTAGCTAAACTGAATACAAACTAATAGTTCTTCTCAACTTGCCAAGCCCACTTGGTGAAGTCTTGAGGTAATATCTCAAGGGAAAAGGGAACACATTTCTTTGTTGCTATTAAAATCTGAAATATGTCTCCTTAAACTGCATATGAATCATTCCAATATGAGAAACTACATTCCTAAATGCTGCTTATTATAAATCAATCCCAAAACAATACAATCAAGTTCTGTACAGTTAATACTTTTTACACGAAGAACCCACAATTTTATAAAGGATATTTTGCAAATATATAATTAATTTTCCTTTAAGATATGTCTATAAAAACATAAATCTCTAGTTGTTTTTTTCTCTACATAATACTCATCACACAAAACTTAAGCTCCACAAGCAAAGGTTAAACTTCCCGTTACACAGAATAATCCAAGGTGAGGTCATCCATGAAAAATAAGGTATTGGATCTCTGGATCAAGAGATCCCAAGGATTGAGGGAAGCCGTCGGCCGGGCTTCAATAACTGTACACACACGAGTCAGGCATTCATGATCAAATAAATATTATATACAATATCTGACCTGTCGTCGTTCATACTCCAATGAGGGACATATATATATCACTTTGTCATGTACACAGGATGAAGAAAGTCACTCATAGGCACACGCTGAGACTACTAGAAAACGAAACCAGAAACTGCTACATCAGCACCACAGTATTGCAGTAGTTAATGACTGTTCACTGTTACTAGTAATTGCACACCCAAGTGTGTTACTTCCAAGTCTCTTATTCAATTAGATCCTTTTGTGCTCGATCCAAATGACACTTCTGAGCCAATCACAACCTCCACTTTCCTCTAAAGGCATCAAAAATACCGTCTGGTGGGAAAGTCCTCGGTCGCACCATACGTTACTGTAAAAGCGGATTTTAAAACTTACAAGTTCTCTGCCAAATTGGCAAGCATGTAAAATTACCCCGAAAATTATTATATCACCTTAATCTAAATTGTACACAGCTGAAGATAAAAGATCATTTTAAGAAAAGATCAAACGATATCCACATTCTAGTGTCCATGCAGGACTACGCGCACATTGGCAGAACTAGTAGCTCCCAGAACAAAGTTCACGCTCGAACTTCCTTCTGGTAGAATTTAAAACTAGATGCTAAAATCAACCAAGCCACAAAGCGCTAAACATTTGCTGCGATCCTGCGCTTATTGGTTGTAGATGGTTATGCTAGAAGAATCACTGGTCTCGGATTGGCCGTTTGGAAGCTGTGGAGAGCTGGGTCAAGGTCACTGCCCACTCAAAAGAACCCAGGCAAATCTGAAAGTGAGAGGAGATCCTCTGTGACTATGATGTCCTTGTTGTGAATTAGTGTATGTATGTATGTAAGAGGATGTGTTATAATATAGCCGTAACAGAAATTTATACCAAAAATGTAAAGAAAAATTTTAAGCTTAAATAATTTAAATGAGAAAAAATTAATTCAAATATTCACAAGTATTTTACTGAAAAAGTAATAAATAAAAAAAAGGTAAATACTAACACACAGTTATCTAAGCAATCTTCAGAGAAATGCAATATTTACTGCAAATTATCAAACAAAAACCCCCCAATTTTTTAAAGTTCATACTGCTTTTGGTCCCTAGTTAAATTAATCATAAAATTATGATAAATGCTTAAACTGAAGGTACTGTCCATTCCTCATCAGCAAGACCCATATAAAATTTGACGGTCAACACAAATTTCCTGATTTTACAATTTTTTTTACATGTTGAGACTGAAAGAACACGAGTTCTTTCATATTTAAATTTTGCAAAGCTACTATGGCTATGAGTGAACAATTTTTTTTTATATTTAGTAATAAAACAACTATTTTGTCAACACATTACCTTGTGCGGTTTTCTACATAATTATGTAGGTGAAAAAACACCATTTATCAAATTATGGGGCACAACTATTTTGTCAACACATTACCTTGTGCGGTTTTCTACATAATTATATAGGTGAAAAAACACCATTTATCAAATTATGGGGCACAATAAACATAAATTTCAATAAATTATTTTGACCTTGCTGAAATATCAAGCCATGGGTGTACTCTATTTGTAGAACAAGAACAAGCCATGGGCATACACTAGTTGTATAAGATCAAGTCGTGGGTATGCACCAAAGTTGTATAAGAGTAAACCATTGGTGTACACTATAGTAGTATAACACAATGAAGTCATGGGTATACTCATCATGTATAAAATAAAGCCATGGGTATACACACACAGGCTGTATAACAATATGAAACCATGGATGTACACTGCAGTTGTATACCAAGATCAAGTCACGGGTACACTCAAATTGTATTACAAGGTCAAGTCAGGTTTGCAAGATCAAG
>JAULBR010158432.1:0-17005 GCA_032355825.1 Melanodrymia aurantiaca | reverse complement strand
CGAACAATGGGTTACCTAGGTAAAAACCACGTGAACCGATTTCCGGTTACCTAAAATTCTGAAATTTTGTGCCCTGGACAGAATTTGGTATATCAATCGGAATCACTGGTTGTCTCGTGAAGTGGTAAAACTCTAGGTTGAAAAGTCCTCCATGATGATTAATTACCAATGAGCGCCAGTGGTGTCAGTAAGAATCTGTATCAGAGGTTTGTTTATAATCTCTAGCTTCCCGAAATGTGACAACATCAATAATACAGTGGTGCACTGCTGAGTGCAAAGGAAAGGAATGTTTAGTGACATTCTGCACTTCATTCAATGAGCAGTTCTTAGGTGTCAATGTATGGTTATCATGACACATGGTCTACAAAAAGGAAAATCATGTTGCCTTAGAAATGTTTATATACCAAAATGGGAATATTTTGTCGAGAGATTTGGAGTTTTTAATACCATTTGCTTTTGGAAGGTGACCTATGAGTATACTCGTTACCTCAGAGCATCCTGATAATTCTGTCACCGGGTAGCTGTCAAACATACATGTATGGTAATATCTTGTCACATGGTCTACAGAAAAAACACATTAATTCCACATGGACCTCTGTCTAATCATATTTAATGAGTTTATTGTGATTGATCATATGACTATAAATCTGGTCATTAATTCGTCCTAGAAGTTGACCAGAAGTGGTTTTTAATGTTCTATATTCTCCATATTGTTTTTTCTCTTCACTTGTAGTTTTTAGATGGGCTGGAGCCAAACCCAAAAATGTTTGGACTCATTCAAAGATCGTTCCGCTATCTGTATAAGCAGCTAAAGGCTATTGGCACCAACAAAGTCCTGCGAGCGTCATATCTTGAAGTCTACAATGAGCAGGTGAGTGCATCACTGTTATTATTTTATATCATATCGTTTATAACCTGTGAAGGCATACATAACGAGTTTCATAATTTATGGTATGTCACAGTTGTACAAAATAAAATTGTCTGTCGCTTCTAAAACTTGGCATCACTACAACGATTACTTCTCCGGCAGTGAAATCTTTGTTCATTTGCAAATATTGAAGTGTGTTTTAAGCATGACAATTCTATAGTAATAAATATATTTCACATTTGTATCCATGACACTCATATAATATCCTCTCTGAAAATCTGTTTCCTCAACACCATTGAAAAGTGTTGCTAATTGAAAAATGCTGGTAATTGAAAACATCTGCTAATTGAAAAGTGCTGCCAATGGAAAAACTGTTGCCAATTGAAAAATGCTACTAATTGAAACAGTTTAACCTATGTTTGATACCTTGAGGTTTTTTCTGAGATATATAATTATGTTGAAATAAACTGTACATTTGACATCCATTGGCAAATGCTTAATCAATCAATCAATGAGGCTCCACTAGTGTCATTAATCAGACCCACACTTTATCTTATTTTTGTTAATTAAAACAAGTTAATGTTTTCGGTCTAATGTCTGTTAACTGTTGAATGTATGTTTTGCAGGTTATAGATCTCTTGAACCCGACCCACAGACGCTACCTTGCTGTGCGCTGGTCAAAGAACAAGGGATTCTACGTGGAGAACTTGTTCCAGGTGCAGTGCGAGACACTTGATGATCTGATGGCCGTACTTGAAGAAGGTTAGCAATAATCTTTATTTTAAGAAGGTAACTCAATTAGTGAAAACCACTAATCTACATTGAGGAATAATTTAGGATGAAATATTGAGTATCGCGATAAAAATAGGTAGGTAGGTAAGGTAATTTAATGTAAACATTTCCTTTTAATGGATCACTAATTAGATTTTTTTTTAAACACTTAGATAGGTGCTTATTGGGACAGGGTGCTTATTACGTCAAATACGGTAGGGTATTACACCTACATGTTCCGTTACATGAATAAATACATATAACATACACACACATTTATATATATACAGTGTACATGTATATACATCCCATAGAGCTCCATGGAGATAACTGAACTGAGCACTACTGTACACACGACTATATAGCGAGGACGTTTTCTAAGACATGCATGCTTTCCATTGACACCCACCGCAGCCAGGGTGATCCTACTGTGTCTCAAACACACTTAACACAGACAGCGTTTTACAACTCATCTCAGTCATTGCATTCACCAACGAATCTTTTCACATGAGACAAATAGTTCATTGCATTACCCAGAGAATCTTTTCAGCTCAGATAGAATGCATATGTTGATATGATTGCCCACTTGAAGATAAGGCCAAACAAATTTGTAGGTGTGTTTAGGGTAACATGTCAGTATTTTTAGGGTAGGTAGGCCTATTTTTTATTAATTTATTTTACAAAATAATTTTATTCTCCCAATACCAAAGAAATCTGGAGCATAGACAGTGATTGCTTAATAATACAAGTATATTAATAATTATTGTTATACATAATGAAGTTAAGCCAGGTAATGCCTTCCTTTTGCTTTAAATACATATATTTTGTTTTTATAGATAAGTTTATAATATAATTTTTAAATAATAAAAAGTTGTTTTTGTTTTCAATTTTAGCAATAAAATGTTTTGAGAGTTGGGTGGGGGGAATGGTGTAAAATTAGGATAGTTAGAGTTACCCTAAACACCTATAAAATTTTTTTGGCCTAATAAAAGATATATTTTGCATGCTTTTGTGTGTTCAGTTGTCACTAAGTATGTGTATGTTATACGAGTGGTAGTGAATTAGTTTGCTTTTACTTGAACAGTTGCTATTTTGTCATGTTTATACCAGGCGAAGATTTCGCCTTAATACTTCAACCATTTTCTTTGAATTTTAAATTGAAATGAAGTGGAGATATTGGTCGATTGTAACCCGTGAAATGAGAGTTTTTCCAGGACATTTCAAGTACATTTGACTGTAAACATTATTCATATTGGACTGACAGTTACGTTGGTTTTGACAGTGCCGTTTTAGACAGGAGTGTTTCTAGTACATGTATTGTGAACCAATTGATGGCTATAAAATTGATCTGGTTTGGACAGAGTGTTGGATTAGACATATCAAGTATTCTGTATTGTGTCAGTTTTTATTCAAGGCCAATTCATTCAAGAAATGTTTCACTTCGTGGTATCAGTATGTGGTAATGAACTACATTTGTTATGTCTGATGGAAAAAAAATCCACAATGTCATTTAATTTTTAATTTTGGATTTGAATATTACATGTCAAATGGTATATGTGGTTTATGTTCTACTGAAAAATTGTGGAATACGATTCAATTTCAATGTGCATTTTCATGCTAGAAATTTTAAAAATAATAATTACACGTCATTAAATGAAGTGTAAGTAAAACAGTTGGAAGCAAAGAAACTATTATACTAGTGTGAACATTTCACAATCTTTGGAATTTTATGGATGATGAGACTATTGATTCACAGTTTTATGGAAATCATATTTTACATGCCACTATTTTTACATGTGGACATTATATCCAGACTTCCTACCACGTGCAATGTTATTTCAGGTTCCGCTTAAACTGAATAACATTACTATAAAAAGTGCATTTTAGTTATTATTCCTGTCTTAATGAGAAACATGCCTATTGTGTTGGATGACAGATTATAACAAGTCACGATCTCCTGATGATGTTTTGATTGATTTTTATGCCATAACCAATTAAATCAACTCTGAAAAAACCTGAATGCAAATCAGTAACTACAGACTTGACTGAACAATGGGAAACTAAAATTCTTATTGAGATTATTCATCCCGTCAATAGTTTCGCATCAATATTTATGAATATATAGAGAACACAGACACAAACGCCAAATTTCTCGAACATACGTGTAAAGTGGAAATCATAATAGTTGACAGTGGTTTTCATTGATTTATGGTGATTGTCCACTCTCCCACCCTGGAAGTAGTTTATCATCATCATGTCGTATTTTACTCACACTCGATCGCAGACTGTACGTTGGGACATCGGTGCTAGTAAACGAGCACCAGGCCCACGGTCTGTGTACCCAGAATACATCTATCCAGGCCAGTACGACTTCGTTGAACCTAACTATGGTTCATCATTTCCAAAAGAATTGTATCCAAGAACCGACAATCGTAAGAGCAAGGCTGTTCATCCAGATGCCTTCTCTTCACCTACTGATCTCATTTTTAATCCTGATGGATTTTTGTTTTCCCCACAACCTGATGACGAAACCGTCCATGGACAGTTCAACAGATCGAAGTCAGTTATCAAAGCATCTGACTTGAAGATAGGACAAAGAAAACCGAGACCTCTAACAAATTATGCTGATAGTGACAGAATAGGGTTTGGTGATCTACACTGGAAATTGGATGGTTACAAAGAGCCGAAAGCTTTGAAACAAAAATCTGATGTCGGCGAAGCAAAGAATGTTAATGTTGGAACGGATCCACGGGTGAGTGACAAAGAGACCGATCCCAAAACTGCCAATGCTTCTACTAACACCTACACGGAACCACATTTTGTGAAAATAGAACCCAAAACTCCACCCAATGAGCTACAGAACAGCAGAAGCAACATAAACAATGAAGAAGCAGAGAAATTTAAACCTATTTGTGAGCGAGGTATTCAGGTGTCTAGTCCTTTAACTTCTGATGGTAATCAGTCTGATGAATCAACAGATCTCACCGATCCATTAAAAGCCTTGTCCAAATATAATAGAGAGACAAACAGACACCGTCCCCATTCAGCTGATATTGACAGCGACAACCCATCCAGAACTGATAAGAAAGTAAAGCGTAAGTTATACAACCCAAATTTAATGCAGAACAGGCGAGCGTCCACTCAAGCTGTGGGTCGCAGTGACGCCGTTAATAAAAAAGTCTCCAGCTACAACCAAGGATATGGGCAAACAAAAACAAATGATTACCAAGCTCGAGAGACACAGGACAAGCCACAATCGGGAGGATTAGACCAATCACCCGGACGGTTGGATCAGGACCATTCAAAGTGGAAAGGCAATAATGAAAGGAAAAGAGTTTTCAACCCTGTTGATCTTAAAGAACTTAGTGCAAGACATTATTTGGAAAAGAATGGCAGGTTGCACGGGACCGAGGGAACAGGAGTTGATATACAGTCTAATTTGATGAATGCGGCGGGACAGAAGTGGGATCCGCGGCAAACTATGACGGACGGAAAGACGGAGTACGTTATTCGAACCCGCTCAGATTCTCGGCAGCCTTCCTCAACGTCGGAGACTTCTGGGAACAGTTCGAGTTACAGCGAGCGGAGAAAGAGATACGATGAGCTGCTCGATCATTTGGACGAGTTCGATATTCAGGAGGAGTATGATGGGGGTGATATTTACCTGTGTTACATGGTCACCGATAGCGGCGCGACCATCGGTCCAATGCGGTTGGATATTGAAGATATTGAAATCGGTCTTCCTGGCATGAAAGAGACAAAAACTGGTGTGGATGACCCAGGTAAAATTTCAGTTTATCTCCGGAATTAAATGTGGACTTTTATAGGCATTTAAATAGTAGTTTGAGATTTCAGAGTTTATAAATTAAATTTAAATGCAGTATTTTAGCAAAGTAATTTTTTCAGTAAAATTTAATAATAAACAGGGATTTGTTAGGCAGAATAAAAAAAGTTTAAAATTGCTCGGGCTAATGTTTTTATAAATAAGTTATACCTACAAGGAAAGTTTATTTCTCTACTAAAATTATATAATGTGTTAATTATAAAGTACAGTGTTTGTAACATACAGTATTGACAACTCAGCATTTTCAGTATTGTTCTAAGTGTACATAGCTTATATTGGATTGAAGAGGGTCTTTATTAAATGTACAAGTTTAAAGTCCACCAAGCTTTGTCCTCATATAAAAACCAGCTAGAGCTGTCAGTTGGGTATGCGTGATAAAGTCAAACAAAAGTGGGAAAGCACTGACATGATTTACACTGAAATTAAACTATACAGTGAGTAAATACATGTAATTTAATACAACCATATAATTATATAAGTTGTTTAAAATTATGCGAAATTGCATATATCATGTATTTTACGAGTATGTATTTCTGCATACCGGTAATTTGAACTTTCCTACTTCTCTTTCCAACCTTTTACAATCTGCTTGTTGTACACTCAATATTTACATATAAGTGCTCGTCACTGTGGAAAATATAATATTTTCACAATTTCAAAATAAAGTAAAAACTTTTAAATTGTTTTTATTTTATCTATTAGACGAGAAAGATCGTCTTTTAATCCTTTCTATGTTTTAAAAAGATAGTTGGTTTGTATTCAACTTTAGTATTACATAATTATTACATAATGGACAAAGACAAAATTTAATAGTTAAGACCCTGGTATAGGTCATTGTATTAGAGGAACATTTGTGTGAGATGTACATGTATGTATGTTAGATTGATCCTCATTGTTGGTGTAATAGATGTGGGGTTTTTTCTTGTGTCATCAGTGTTTCATGAATCATTAATTTATCTATGGCTGTGGTATGTAATGTCCTTCCTTGTGGATTGTGAATATCAGTCTCCTTTCTTATTGGTTATTGAAAAAGAGTAGTTTATGTGGAGCAGTGGATTTGTAAAAAATAATTGTTTTAACCTAATTACTGCTAATTACTAGGAAACAATACGCTGGATGTTATTAATCATTCTATTTTTTAAAACTCAACACATTCTAAATATACAGTAGTACATAATTATCTTACTTCTATATATAACTTTGGCAGTAGTATATACATTGTGCAGCTGACTTGGGGTTACAATGGATTAATAACATGTACAGGTACCTTACATTAACATTATTGTGCAGTTAATCCTTTGAATGTTGGCAGACGCACAATGTCGCTATTATAGTAGATCTGTTCAGTGTTAATAGATGTCAAATATGTTTATTGGTTTCTATTTTAGTTACTGCTTAGTTTACTTCAATAACGGGCAATTATGTACATGTACATTGAATTCAAAGCAAAGGTCAGGGGCAGATACAGAAATTTCAAAAAGGGTGGTACAATATTTTTAAGCAAAATATACATTATATCAAGTTGTAGGAGCCTCACAAGGGGTAAATGGATTTTTTAAAAATATTTTATGAACCATCTGTATAGTTTAGTCCCACAACTGGTTAATAAAGGTTGTGGTATGTACTGTCCTGTTAAATTGCCTTTATAAGGAATAAAAATGCTTGCTCTTTTTATCGAAGTCATTATTGTAGAACACCCGACTTGAATGGTGAACTTTCTGGTTCAAATCAAGAACATGACACCTCCAAAAAAAATTTCGATGCAAATTTGAACTTGTTTTTCATCAATTTAATTGTGTAAACAGTTTTGTGTTTGATTTACGAAAAACGTAGCTATTTCAGGGTATTTTCACTTTTGGGCAAATAGTTCCACTGGACTTTAACTTACTTTTAATTATATTAGTTAATATCCTGATACAATGTACATGTACTAATAAAGTAGCCATGGTTTAAATTCACTTTAAAATGTTGAAAGTCTAAAATCTAAAAACTGATCGTGTTTAACAATTGTTCTATGCTAATTTGGCTTACAACTTGTACATTGGAATTCAACTGACTCCCTCTGTGTATCGATGTTGTTCAATTCATGACTCTGACTGCCACTATCAATCATGGTCTGGCATAGAATGAGAATTTACATAATCCATTAATGGGGTCTTACAATGGGGTTTTAATGTGGGTCAATAACCCGAGAGTGGCACTTACTACTATCTTTGTAATTATTATCCCAGGTATCAGGTCGGCTTTTCAGTTATCCCATTATGTAGTATATCTATAGACCATTATGCTACTTCCATGTGACCAGTTTTATCTGTCTTTTGTTTACCTGCTTCAATGCATTATAGTGTTAAGCTTCAATACATTATACATGTATTGTCACTATTAGATAATTATATTCACACAGGCTTGGTCTGTTACATGTAGCAAGGGCAGCAGAAAAGGTGGGGTGTAGTGGTGATGTCCTCCACACCACCCCCACCACCCTCCCCACCACTTTTCAGATTTTTTATTTGGGCCATTTTTTATACTATATAATTTAAATTTGTTTATAAATGATCCCCTCATCCCTGTGAAACCGTTCTAAACCGAAACCTCATTAAACTATAATTCCCTTTAAACCGAACTTACCAGTATTTCAAAGTCCTGTATATCCTTAGGTGTTTTTATTTAAACCTCAGTAAACTGAACACCTCTAAACCAAATATTTTATTCGGTCCCAAGTGTGTTCGGTTTAGAGGGGTTTCACTGTACTTAAAAACATTTTATTTGGGCTCATTCTATTATTTTGCTTCAAGAAATACCCCAGATTTTTGCCTCATTAGTTAAAGTTGAATTTACTACAGTGCCGATTTAGATGATTTCTGTTTTCTATTTTTAACACTTGCCGATTTAGATGAATTCTGTTTTCTGTTTTCGACGGATGCTTATTTAGATCATTTCTGTTTTCTATTTTTGACACGTGCTGATTTAGATAATATCTATTTTCTATTTTTGACACGTGACGATTTAGATAATTTCTGTTCTTGACAGGTGCTAGTGTTGGTTTAGATGATTCCTGTATTAAAACAAATTTCCTAGTCCATGTACTAGTAATTTGTTTTAGTAAATTCTATTTTAATTATTTATTTTAGTTGATTTTCCATTACCGTTTTTTTTGTTCAGGTTTGCGTAATCGACAAACGGGGTCGCATGGACTGAACGAGTTTTCCAGTCGAAGTCACAGCATGTTGACGGTCACCATCGACTCTGAGTACCCAGACCCCGACGATGAAAACCTTTACATCACCAAGAAAGGCAAACTCTCCTTCGTTGATTTGGCAGGTAGGTGTTTCTGTTTATGTGTTATTAAAAGTGGGGGGAAATGCAGTATTTCAGTCCTTATGGTTTGACGGGAGCAATTGCTCTAGCTCTCGTGTGCTCCCGCAAAACGATTTCGCGTGGACGAAAAACTGCTCGCCTCGTCACACGCCACTACAGTGTATCGCTAATTATCCAAAATGTGTACAACAGAAAATGAAAAATACCTACAGGTCTTATTTTGACAATAAAATAAATGTAGGCCTCGGTCAACTTTCGGGTATTGTTGTACATTGTAAGCCTACGGACATTGACAATCGAGTATTTAATTAAGACATCTTGCACCTTTCGAATGTGCAGTTAGATAAATCGAACAATACTTGATATTTTTGCCCCGTTTAGACACTGAGAGCTCTCCTACATAATTTCACGAGAGCAGTTTATTGCTCACGATAAGCACTGGTATTTATTTTACACATTAGAATATTATGAACAAATAAGCTATACTTCGGATGTACTCTGTGGTGTAGTGGGTAGACCACTGGATTCAAGACTGATAGGTTCTAGGGTCGAATCCTGCATGAAGCGATGGATATTTTAATCACAGTCCCTAGTGAGTGCTTCGCAAGTCGTCTCAATGATGTACACGACTTAACACTGGCCAGTGTCCCACGACTGGTTAACAAAGCTGTGGTATGTACTGTCCTGTCTGTGGGAAAGTGCATGTAAACGATAAAATAAGAGTAACAGGTTTCTTGTCCAATACTAACACTAACTTAAGTCCTGGACAGGCAGTCAAGGTACCTGGATTGCATGCCACTGTCAAGGCAGCTGGACTGCATGTCCAGGATAGACATGCTTGAACCTCAGTTGGATATAAATTCGTAAATAACAAACTAACTTGGATGTCCACTTGCAGTTGGCAACTGGCCATTTATTTACCAATTTACGAATGTGTCAAGTCAGCGTGAAAAGACCTGACACTTGGCAGCCAAGTTCAAATATTTACAATCGTTGTGTGATGAGCTGTAACACAACTACAAATTAGAGGAGATATTATAGAACTTTTAACTCCTCATATTGTGAGAAACAAGTGGCATATAATACTAGTTCACAAATAGATAGTGGACAGTTTATGCTATTGAACACACCTTCAAATACAAAATTTTTTACCAAAAGCAGAAAAAATTTGAGACTCAATAGTGTATATTTCAACATGTACAGTCATGCATGTAATATTCTTTATATGTGCAAGGCGTAATATAACAGTAGTCTGTATTGAGCACAGTGTTCAAACAAAGTTTATGTCAAAAGTCCCCCTAAAAATAATCTCTCGCTGGTCAGATCTCCCTTCAGACCAAAGTTCCCTGATCAAAATCCTCCATCCCCTGGGTAGAACAAAATCCTCCCTCAAAAAATTTATTTCTTAACATACTACATGTATTAAATAGTGAGTTTTGTCATCTGATAAACATTATATAGAAACAAAACAATGAACTCAATTACAGAATTGAATGAGACAGATATGAACATCAATAAGTTTATAAAAGTGTATGTGTAAAACAATACAGAACATACATGTACTTAAACCATTTGTGGGTGTTTCAAGGGGTTGGAACGTCACCTCTACATTATTACATTAGGCTCGCAGGAGAACAGTTTGAACTGTAGGTCAAGCCGTTTAGAACTGAGGGGCATATAATATAGTTATATAATATAGAATGTGTTACAAAGGTAAATGTAAAATCTTGAACAAGTCAATGAGCCAATAAAAAACTTTGCTGATGTATAATTTATTTTGCAATAACTTTTTAATAATATGACGAGGGATTCTGTCCAGGGGGATTTTGTACCGGTGTTTTCTGACTGGGGAGGGATGGGGTGTTTGTCCGTACCCCATGCATACATGATATTTTTCCTTTAATTATGTTCTATGTGCACATACATGTAATTGTTGTATAATCAAATTATTCTGTTACCAAACATCATCTTTATATATAATTTGAATCACTACATATAAATTATTAATTTTATTTTTGAAAAAAAAGTATTTATTTTGTAAAACACAAATTATTTTGTAAAACAAAGTATTTTTATTTTTTAAAAGTATTTATTTTTGAAATCAAAGTATTTATTTTACAGGTAGTGAAAAAGTCAAAGATCAAAGCCTTGGAGCGGGAGTCATATCGGAATCAAACAGCATCAACAAGAGTTTGCTTGTGTTAGGTGAGTAAATTAATGCTAATCACACGTGGTGGAAATACATGTAGTACAGAATATTTCCAAATGACTCACAATTTAATTTATACATTAGATAGGCAAATATGATGACCCTTCTTACATCATCTGTTTCTGGGAACAATAAATTATTGTGAACTGAAAAACAATAAATAAATACAATTATACGATGGTGTTTAATTTCCAATTTGCAAATGACCTACAATTTAATCTATATATATATTTGATAAGCAAATATGATGGAGTTTATTTCAAATTTGCAAATGATCTACAATTTAAGCTATCCATTTGATAGACAAAACTGATGGTATTTTATTTCATTTGAGTTTTGCCTGATTGATTCAGATTTGATTTTAATGTTCCTAATAAAGGAAAAAACAC
The DNA here is from genome assembly GCA_032355825.1 of Melanodrymia aurantiaca. NCBI lineage: Eukaryota > Metazoa > Mollusca > Gastropoda > Neomphalida > Peltospiridae > Melanodrymia > Melanodrymia aurantiaca. The sequence goes on along the minus strand of JAULBR010158432.1, from coordinate 5,606 downwards.
TTATTTGCACAAGTGGTATTCAAACCTACTGCATCGATTCACATAGCACTTGATAGTCCAACACCATAACCGCTTGGCCAAACCTGTTGTTCTTTAAAAAGAATGTCAGTTTAGACATGTTTATGATGTATTCTTTCGAGCACACAAGTACGTCTGCAAACGATTTGTTTCAACATGTGTAATGGAGCATACACAACAACTATTAAATTGCACAGGTGCTCTATAGCGTGACTAAGTCTGCTTATAAATTATATACCGGTAGTGAAGTTTCACAGTACATATAATTATTTGTGTGTAACATACTTTAGCTCAAACTTTATCTTTTTCTTAATATCATCTGGTTTCTAAGCTTATAACTTATATATAGTACCGGTATATAAAATTATAATAGTGAAGTTTTACTGTAGGCTACACAATGTCATGTAATTGTGTACTCAGTCTATGTAAGGTATTTTCATCACTAATTGGTTCAGCCTATGTATGGTATTTATAAATCAGTACAACAAAGTTCAGCCTATGTATGGTATTTATAAATCATCAAATTAAGTTGTCAAAAGGATCCTGTTCAATTTGTTGCACAACACAACAAAGTTCATCATTCAGTAAGTTAGGTATGGGCTAAATCAATTGGTATGCAAGATGAGGATTAAACTAGAAAACAAAATCACCATTCAACTTACAAGGTATCAGCTAAACTAGAAAAATTGGTGTTTAGTAAGGACTATTTGGGCTAAACTAGAAAATTCACCATAATTCAATATGTACTGTAATGGTTAAACTCAGACCTGTCAACCCTCCTGTATTCTGCAGGAGTCTCCTGTTATTTAATCTTTCCTCTTTTTCTCCTGCCAAAGAGGAATTTTCTAACAAAAAATCCACAATTCTACAATAAACAAAATCACAATATAACAAAATCACCATTCAACAAAATCGCCATTCATGGACTTTCAACTACAAAAATCACTATTAAATTTACATACAAGCCAGTAATAACTGGGATATAATATTAATCTATAAAAAAAAATTCATCATGGAGTATGCAAGGACTGGTTACAGCTTTGCATTTACAAATACATGTTTACTGTTGACAAGAGTGGTGTCCACACCACACTGGACACAGCCTTGAAATTGTGTCTTTGTACTTGCTAGTGGACTGTGTCCAGAGAGGGGTGCATGTTCTTTCATTACACTAATACATCCTGATTAATTTGAAGGCACGAACGAACATGATTGCATAGTGATGAGTGTTGTTCTTATTGTGTACTGAATTACCAGATGAATAGGTTTTCTAGCACTAGGGTTACATTCTATGTAAACATAATCTTTCTGATGTTTACTTTAAAGGGGGATGGTCATAGTTCAATAATCTGATTTGCTATTTTAACATTTGTTGGTGATTAATAACTCCAAATTAATCAATAAACAAATATAAAACCAAAAATTCATATCATACTAACACTAACTTCTGAAGTGCTTGAACCTTAATTGGATATAGGCACGTAAATAAGTTTTAACTAACTCACTATTATAATAGGCCTCTGTGGTGTAGTAGCTAAAGCTTCATGATCAAGGTTTATAGGTACTGTGTTCGAATCCCAGAGATAGCATTTCGCAAGGCTCAATATGTATGGTAGTTGTACTACCACTTACACTCAAAAGCGGTCCACAACTGGTATAACAAAGGCCATGGTTTGTGCTATCCTAATATATATAAAAGATGCCTTGTTGCTTATTAAATAAGAGTAGCGGTTTTCCACTCATACTAACACTAACTTCTATCATGGTCAGTGAATCGAATCATGAGATGATCTACATGCCCAGAATAGGCATTCTTGAACCAACATAGGATATAAGCACGTAAAATAAAGTTATAACTAACTAACCAAGTGTATAATCCGAGTCAGACCACTGGATATTACATGTATGTGATATGCTTTGTATTGGAGCATACAGGTTTCCCATTCACAGCAAAATGTGATATTGTCCTGGCACCATTGTCAACAGTAATAACATTCTTTGTGAAAACACAAACAAACAAGGAGAAAAAGCAATTTGCAGTTCATGTGAGAAAGCTTTTGTGTGTTGCAAGAGCAGGAGTAATTTAATGCTGTGGGCTGTGACCTATTAAATACAAACCACATTAATACTATATAGAATAGTGAAGGCAGAAATCAAATTATAGAGAAAGTTGTAAGAGTTCGCTTACTGGGAAACATTTCTACATCGGGTGAGTTAACATTTGACTTGTTGTGATTTATTGTTATTTTTAATAAAAGCTTGGTGGTTTTTTTTTAGTTTTAAAGTCAAATGTTTCTGCATTTGTTTACTATAGTATCCTTGTGACATCAGTTTCGGAGACCTAAAGTCGTGCTTGGAAATACATGTAATTCAGAACAATGTTTTTTGCAGGAATTATTTGTATAAACATAACTTAATACATGTATCAGCAAAATTTCTATTATATGTTTTCAAACTTGCTCTGTTGTTCTACAGAATGGTTACCCATGGTTTCACTAAACAAAAATTGTGAGCAATAGTTAAAGACAGTTATATATTAAGGATGGCTATAAATGCCATAATCACAACAACCTAAATTTACACCTTTCTAGAGTTACTGTATCTTTATACAGTTGTGTGAATAGAGCTTTCTTTGCATTTGTCCAGTTTTAAGTTTATTAATCACACATCAATTTATTTATTTATTTTAATTGATCACTGTTAAACACTAGAATGCATAAAATAGTCCATCTTTCATTTTCTCCGGGCAAGATGAATGCGAGAACACCAGAGATGCTAAACATTTATTTCTCTGACTCACTATTTCTTTGCCGACCTGCCTCGAAACAGCTTGTCGGTATAATCATTTTTCATTTGGCAACTTCTTTTCTCCAAAATTCACTAAATAATCCGTCAAACTTTTTAACTTTTTGGCAAACCTTCAAACACATAATACGTACTAGTCAAGCATATTTCAAATTATTACATGCCAAATTTTCTTTCTTATGTCAAAATTCCAAATTCAATCTTTTTTTATATCAATTTTTAAATGCTATTCATCCCTCACCTAGCACCCCACTGCCAAAGCTAAGAGTTCAGTCTGGTTTAGGGTCAGAGAGAGTTTTTAGTTTCAGTGCCCTGTATAGCATATTTTCGAGATAAGTGAAGGCATTTAAAAACACTATTGCCATCATGCTATGTCAGATTATATTACTTGTGTGGAACTGACATAATTTACTGTTCTGCACTTTTTTGTTCTAACTTCTTTATGTAAAGTCCAATTGTATTGGGTTACCTATCTGATTCATACATGTGCAATGCTATTTGAATTGGTATATTCATTCTGAAAAAATGCACAAATTCCAATATACATGTACTAGTATAATACATGTATGTAAATTTGCCTAAGTATTTAAGTTTTGATTGATAAAGTTTATGTTTTTTGTTTTTGCTGCATTTGTCGAATAATTTTTCTGCAAGAAATGAATTTTAAAAGACTTAATTTTGCTTAAAATATGTGCCACTGAAATTCCAACATACAGTGCTGATATGGGCTATGCAAAGAGAGGGCAATGTCATAATATTATACCATGGACGTGTATGAACATTATGATCTAATGTTCAAAAATCAGTTCATCAGTTTGTGACATATACATGGAAAACAGACTGCATACTTGTTTAATAAAAAGCTTTAGCTATAGCTTTGCGTGTATTACAAACACTTGTAACCTAGATAACATCATGTTAATAGCTCAATTACTGCCTAATGCATGCATAGCAATGGATGTTATTATTTAATTTGGTTTCTTTAGAATATACATGTTAACTGTAGGATCAAAGTGTTTTCTCTTTCAATTCTCGTGAAGCGTAATTATAGATGGTTCTGATTGTATTACCGGGTATTGTTGCTCTGTTCTACTCAGCAGATGATTGTAGCTAGAGAATTATCACCAGGGGATAAGCAGTGTGCGAAAACTTTATTTCAGGTCACCCATATGGCAAACACTATTAATGGAGAAAACAGACTTAGAACTCTCTTAAATTTTAGCAACCAGAAATGAATGAATGAATGAATGATTGAATGAACGAATGAATGAATGAATGAACGAACGAACGAACGAATGAATGAATGAATGAACGAATGAATGATAGTTTAAAAGGGGATGGTCATAGTTGCCAAAAATGTTTATTGATTTTTATGTCATAATATATAGTGTGTACCTTACTTAAGCTAGAAGCACACACAATATTACAATAAAATAATGTCAGTTATTAATTTGGAGTTGTTCTTTACAAACATATGTAAAACCAGCAAAATCAGCCTATGTCAACTATGACCTTTCCCTTTTAACAACACCTCAGTATGAAAAAAGATATCAGCTATACAATTAAAAAACATTTCAAACAAATTGAATAAATATATTTTTACAGGAAACTGTATTTCTCATCTGGGTGATGCGAAGAGAAGGCAAGGTCATATACCATACCGAGACAGTAAACTGACGAAGTTACTGGCAGACAGTCTGGGTGGAAATGGTGTCACGTTGATGGTGAGGTTTATTTTCATGACACAGGAGTGGCAGGGCTCATTCTGGACAAGAATATATTTTAACCAATTTTCAAAAACAATCTTCAATTTTCATGAAATTTTTTAAATGAGTTTAAATGTTTATGCAAAATATTATTGACCAAATACAAAAAGGTTTAGCCAAACTTGGAAAAAATTAATATTTGCCCTGAGTGTTACCTACAGGGTGTGCCTTGAGTGGGTTGTTAGGGTACTACATGTATATCCAACTTTTAGCCATTTCTTTTTGTAAATAAATATATTTTGGGAACAATTTTTTCTTCCCTTTTAAACTTTTTATAATATTACAGTGTATGTACTAGTATATAGATTTTAATCATTTATGTTGTATGCCCATCCCCACAGTTTAAATGAGCAAGTTACTAATTATTTTCAGATAACATGTATAACACCATCTTCCTTCAATGCCACGGAAACGATGAACACATTGAGATATGCCAGTCGAGCCAAGAAAATCAAAACAAAACCTACTATCAAAATGGTGAGTGGAATTATTTTTGTTTTGAGTAGTTATTGCTATTCGTGGTAGAACTAAATGATTGCAATTATACCTTCACCATTTTCCATAACCATCTAAATGTTTGTTTATTAATTTTGTATCATTTAATAATAGAACATGTTGGATGCGAAACGCACTGATTTTGACATACATGTATATGGTCTCAGAAGATGCCAGGTGTTACAACATAGGCTACTCACTTTTAATTAGCAGCAATGGATCTTTTATGTGCACTTTCTTTCATGAAACAACACATACATGTACCTCAGCATTTAAAGTACAACTGGTTGGAATGGGAAAATGGAAAAAATAAGTGGTGTATAAGTGGCGTAGACCTACGCATTGAGCCTTGTGGAGTACTCATTCTGGGTTGGAGTTGGTACTGGGATTAGAAATTCCATCTACCATTGAGTGAGATTTCGAATCCAGTACCTACTAGTCTTAAGACCAAAAGTAAAGTTTGTTTTATTTAACGACGCCACTAGAAACACATCGATTATAAATCAGCGGTTATTGGACGTC
>JAULBR010158321.1:0-17008 GCA_032355825.1 Melanodrymia aurantiaca | reverse complement strand
AGAGGCCGCGGCGCCCGTGAATCCGTACGAAAATCTCACGGCCGCCTCCTGCCTCCGCACGGAGGCCGCACGGAAAAGAGGATACGGGCTGGATACGGGCTCCGTACACCCATCGCAGGCCAAATGTGAATTAAGCATTAGTGACGTGCTACTTACTGTTAGAAGTAGTGCTTGCCATGGCGCATAACACTTGGTATAGACATAATACTTGCTAATGGATAGAATCATTATTTGCAATGTGTCGTAATACACTATCTATTATTAGACGTAACCCTGGCTATGTACAGCTTTCTATTATTTAGAACGTGCTTTTTATGTAAACATTGGGCGTAACATTAATATTATTTTGCTATGCAACGTAATCATTGGTATTGGCCGTGGTGATACTATTGGAATATAGAGGAGATGATTTAACATTATATTCTATTGAAATAATTAACTAAGCTATGCTTTAATAACGTTGAGTGTTTATGTGTATTTTAGTGTGGTGATCACACAATATGGGAATATAGAACAATGGAACGTATTGTGAGTAATAACTATTCAGTTTGTTTTGTGTTGCTATGACCGCGTTTGTCTGGATAAAGTCACATTCTATAAACTTGTTTTAATATCAGGGCGATGCATCACAACATAATTTGTGTCCTTCACGATTTTGTTCAAATAACTTTTTATCTTCGACTTGATATTTACGTACTATTCCAGTGAGTTACTCCCGTGTTGTAAGATAAATGCTACCCTACGTTCGCATCTAAAGCTATTAAGTTAACACCTTTTATTACTTATATTATGTCATGCGTTTGTAGTAGCTTATACACACATTTAACAGCAAAGAGTCTTTCCCACAGACAAGGTAGCACATCATTATCACGGCATTTCAATGACCAGTCGTGGATCACTGGTTGGACCGGGAAATAACCCAACAGATCGATCCTTCGACCTAACGAACCGTAGGCGGATGCTCTTGCGCTGAGCTATGCCCCTCCAAGTAGTACACGACATATAAATGAAATAACACGTATAATTATATGCACCAGTGGTATTCGAACCTACTTCACCGATTGGTATGGACTCCATACTATGGCATTAAGATATAAGTAAATGTTAATTTTAGAAATAAGAAATGCTCTATTAGTGAGAAACATGTTACAAATAGCATTATATGCGCCCGTACGATGACAACAATATTCAAACTATGTATATGTATAGTAACTTAACGTGTATGTGTCACGCAGAGTGTTAATACACTTATATTCAAACTCGGAAGTTTACCTTTAAGTATCAACTCAGAAGTCTATTGAGAGTTGCTCCCCTTTCTCTCTTTTCTCCAAGCAAACCAATATTGAGATTTGTTACATTAAGGTAGTGGACATGTTATATGCACTCAATAACAGACACATACACACACGCACGCACGCACACACATTATATATGTATATTTGTATTGAAGTATGTATGTATGTATATGTATGTGTGTACATGTATTGTATGTATATGTATATAAATGTTTTTAATACAATCATACAGTATTTTGTAATAAATTTATATCCCAAGCGCGATGTCTAACAGGTCATTTCTAAAGTATTCATTGCTGTTAAAACCATTCCAGCCACTAGCAGGAACGTTATTAAAGTACATGTAATTATGATGGTACAAATTAAGAACATGACAATGACATCTTCCATATCGAGTAGAACTAGCTTTTAACTTCTTTATGTTCAGCATTACACCTACAAGATATATGTTTCACAATGAAACGTTTGAAGTAATATATATATACATGTATAATTAAACTCGCAACACTGTATTTAAAATCAACTTTAAGTCACTCGTAAAATAATTTAGATTTTACTCACTCGCTTTTTAAAGCTCATGACAAATGAAAAGCATTTCACCCAAGACTTAAGCTTGATAATACAGAATAGCTCGTCTAATCTCATTGTTGTGCTTTTCTTTTTCAAACATTAAGAAAGGAAGACAATTGCACTGCAGCCATTAACCCAGCAACATGGCAGCCGTACTTGGACACGGCAGCAAAGTCAGATACCAATCAGAAGCCCTCTTCCATCTCGAGGTCAGACAATTCAGCAAAGTCAGATACCAAGCAGAAGCGCTGTTCCATCTGGAGGTCAGACGATCCAGCAAAGTCAGACGTCGGGCACAAGACAGCTGCAACTACAAGGCCAGATGCCCAGTCAAAGAGTTCTGTCACTTCGTCAGATGCCCCCTGGGAGATCGCGTCCACAACGAGGCCAGCTCTCCACTCAAGGTCAACTACAACAGCGACATCAGATGTCACGTGGGGGTCGACAGCCACTATCGTCGCGCATGCCCAGTACGAGTTTGAAGCAAGAACAAGCGCAAAATTTCAGGGCTCGACCAAACATACCCAGTTTAAATCAACAACCACAACAAACACAGCCCAGTAACACATCCCATTCTAATGGTTTTTTTAAATTTAAACTTTAAATCACTACTCTTTGAATAAGGTTTGCCTAAACAAAGCGAAGCGTGGGTGTTCATGTCGATAACGAATTCCTAACAAAATGCAAACATTTTGTGTGTGTGAGCATTCACAGTTTGAAATAAATGCATTATAAATCCCTTACTGTTATTCGGTAAGCTGTAAACAAGACGGAGTGCAGCGGGTATTTTAACAAAGTCATGCTGGAAATGCATTTTGGTACTGTCCACAATTAGGACTAACATAGTTAATAATAATTCAAAGACAATTGCCTAAATCGTCAATTATGTATTTATCGTAGACTTTCTGAGGAGGGCATTTTACAATTTGACATGGCACTACCTGATAAGAGATCTAATGCAATGCTTTATTTTAACCGTATGCACAAGTTTAATCATTTTTGGTGGAATCAATAGACTTACTGAACAAGGACCCGTTTTGTATTTTACAGGGCGAATTGCATTAACAAGTCGATTACAAACAGGACAGCGATTTGTTCAAGATCCAAACGTTGTTAAAGCTCATCAACGACAACAACAACAACAACAACAACAACAACATCAGCAGCAGCAGCAGCAGCAGCAGCAGCAGCAGCAGCAGCAGCAGCAGCAACAAAGACGCCAACAGCAACAACAAGCACGGGTGAGACAAACTGGAGCAAGACATCAAAGTATAAGGCGAATTTTTCTACCAACTCAAACTACTGAAAGGACAACGCAGCTGAAGCAGCCTGGACGCCAGCAGTTTCAAAGACTAGGACGACCAGTTGCCAAGACATCCACACATACTGGAGTACAATACAATCCCGTTTCAGTACGCGGTGTTGGAAACCGTAAGAACACGTTCAGTCAGGTAAACCCTGGTTACAGAAGACTTCCAAATCAACAGCAAGAGGAAAATATACAGACGTCATTGCGACATAATCAACAACAGCAGCTTCATAGGACGCAACAACCGGAAATGAACCGACCACATCATTCGCCGGTACCTGGAAGTCAGCGACAGCTTCAGCAGAAGAAACAACAGATGCCACAGAGATACCAACAACAACAACAACAACAACAACAGAGAGAGAAACAATATAATCAGATTCAACAACAGCAACTACCACAACAATTGCTTTTGAGCAATCGAGTTCAGCAGCACAAACAAATAGCAGCACAGAAGCCGCTAATATATCAACAACAGGATCTGAGGCAACAAGAACTCCATCCACAGTTGCAACCACAACGACATCAGGCGTTGCAAAATAAACAACAGCAACGAAGTAGGAATCTGAAACAATTGCATCAACAGTATCTACCACGACCACCACCACAACAACAACTACCACAGAGGCACCAACAGAGTCAATCAAGTCAACAACATCAGATTAAACCATCTCATCAGCAGCTACTTAAGCGTCAACAAATGCAGCAGACACCTATACAACAAGATCTGCAGCAGCCATTGCGACATAAACAACAACAGCAGCAGCAGCAGCAGCAGCAACAACAACAACGACAACAACAACAGCAGAAGCAATATCAATCATATCAACTGAATAGCCAACAACAGCAGACACAACAACACCAATATCAACAGAAACGACCACAACAACAACAACAACTGAACCGGGTTCAACAACAACAACAACAACATTCGGAGCAGATTGTACATAATAACCAAGGTCAACAACAGCAGCGCCGTCAACAACAACCAGAACAGTTGAACAATCAAATATCGAATCAGTTCCAGCAGCCAAAGACCCAGCGGATGAACAGTCAAACAGACAGTAAATCATCAGCTTTACCTAAAATGAGACCGACATTCGCACCAGAAACCCAACAAAACACCAGATTGAAAACACAACCAACAGCACCATTGTTTCGAAGTCAACAACTACAGCAGTTGCAGCGGCGAAACCAGTGGCTACAACAACCAATGCAACAACAATCTGAAATAAACCAAGTACAACAGGTGTCGCCACAGACAAGTCAACTGAAGTCATTTAAGAATGAACAACAACAAATGCGAAGACATCAACAGCAAACACAACAGAATCAGGTACAGCAGCAACCGTCACACAGGCAACAGGTGCTGCAGAGCTACCAAGGTCAAAGAAACCACCAGCAGCAAATACAGCAACAGCAGCAACAGCAACAGAAGGTAGGAGGTTCATTAAATCAATTTGCACAAGTACCCAGCCAATCATCTTCACCACCAGTTAGGATTCCTTCACGAGTTCAGATTGACACGACTTCCAATAATGGAAGCCCAGTAGATGCCTCGAAACATATTGCCTTCCAAAGAACACCACAGGGACGTTTAAAGTCAGAACAATTACAACAACCTGAGCAGATATTGAATCAATTCCAACAATCAGCACGGCCACACGCTACACAACGACAGCAGAATCAACAACTACAACAAACAGAGCAGTTCAACAAGCAGATATTGAATCAATTCCAACAATCAGCACGGCCACTCCCTACACAACGGCAGCAGCCGCAACCATTGCAGCAGCAGCAGCAGCAAGAGCAGAAGCCACTAATAACAAAACCATTAGAAGCTAAATCGCATTTTAATCAAGGACAAGGTGCAAGAAGCCAAATACACCAACCATCCCATGGAAATCCTGTGGTAATACATCTAGATCCACAAAATATGCAAAGGTCGCAGTTTACATTTAAAAACAATCCAAACAAAGCTACCGTTCTCAATAAAAATGTAATGCGAACTCAAGGACACACGTTGAGGGGTTCTTCTGGAAATCCAGTGCACAATTCATTTCCAACCACAAATCTGCAAATAAATGATAAACATGTAGATCGTGTAAACGATGTACTTTTACGATTACGGCTACAGCCAAATCAAGCTAATGTACCAAGTCAAGGAAAAATACTCAACACTAATCTAATTCCCGAAAGGAAACCTCACAATTTAGGAGGTATAGTAAATGCACTACCATCACACATCAGACCTCTTATTTTAAATGCAGGCACTGGTGGTCTGAATAGCAACGATGGTAGGACTTTGGCAAATGCTGGGTGGTCAAAAATTGGAAGTATTATTTCTCTGCAAAAGAACAGTGGACTTTCAACAAATCTAAACACTCAAGGAATCAGAGGAAACGTTGATTTGCCAAGACTTTTGAATACATTTGACTCCCAACGCCAGAATAGTCTTCTTAATAAAGTTCTCAGAGAAATTACTTCAGGTCGAAGAAATCAAAACCGGAATAATGCAATCGTGCTCAATGCCAAGGATGGAAGAATGTACCAACCTGTAACGTCTCCTGGACAGTCTATGTTACAGACAGGAGACATCACTCAACAAAATTTACGGCGTCAACAATTAAGCCTGATACACCGCATACTCCGTGCAAGAGGAAGAAGACTGATGGAGCTATCCGGGCGTTCTAACTCGGTTCTGGGTGGCAATCATTTGGCGGATCAGATGGTTTCAGGTTTGAGTTCATCGCCACACGGTCTACTAGGGCTTCAACAACATTATGCTACTGGACCTCGAAGACCAGTATTTGATCCAAGTAAGTTTAAAATCACACTCATATTTCAATGTAGTTTTGACTACCTCATTTTAATTGTCCGAGATCACGTGTGAGTTCGTACTTGTATTATCAATGAATTGGCGAGCCATTCACAGGATGGTTGTGAAATACTTTATTTGTGTTTAATTGAACATCCTTGTTATTCCCCACGCCACCGATAACACCGCCTGATCTTTACAGCAACTGACATATTTTAAATGATAATATTATTATCTAAAAAAGGTTTCTATGATGACAAACACAACATCAAGTTCTTTAGTCACAGGATTGTGCACCGATCAAAGCTTAATTTATTTGATTATAAAGTGAAGTAGTATATGAAAATATAAACTTTTTTTAACGAAATACATGTATGCTATTTTCCAGTACGGCCGCCACCGCTTGGAACTCCGGAATTCAGAGCTTGGTTTCGACGCATGGATGACCTTGGGATAGACACCCCGTACGATATTTCTGATCCTCCAGGTACGGTATAACTAAAGTCGGGATCCAATACAGAAGAGGATGAGACTCAAAATGTAGATTCAAGACGAAATGTTTTTTTCACTTATATATTAATTGACTCTAAATATTTAGTAATGTTTGTGCTTTCTTGCAGATCCTACTCCGCCGACCCCCAGTGCCCTACCAGTATTACCAAGTTCACCATCTGTAACAAACGGCATAGCTCCAATCGTGCACGCAAAGCCTGTCCCAGGAATAGACATTTCAAAATTTTTAACATCACCAGTAAATTTAAATGCGCCAAGTATCACAGGTATCTATATATATATTTATATCTTCTCTGGTTTAATGTGGATGCAACTGTGTGAGCGCTCCTAATCCTAATGTGAAACGTTTCTTGGCAATACCATTTAAAAAAATAAATTACTAAGGTAAAAACAAGCAATAAATAAAAATGTAGGTAAATGTATTTTTAATAAATACAAATGCTCTATTAGCCGGAAACATATTACAATAGAATTTCGTGTTCTCACATTGTAACACCCGTCTTAAGCACGAGTAGGTGCCTTCAATAGTATAATTCAATACGTACCTGATAAGGTATACCTGTTTCCCACACTGAGTTCATCAAAATGAAACTAAGACACGACGTCATACTTATGCAAAATTAACTATGAGATAAGTATGTGAATAACAAAACTACTTTCTTTTTGCATGATTGTTTTGCTTCTGTTTGTGCAATCTACTTTTGAACGTCAGTAACATAGCCAAAAGCGTAACACAGGATGACGCAGAGTTGAAGGGACTTTCTGATAATGTCAAGATGGCGAATCTACTCACCAATCACAACCAAAGCAGTGATCGTACAATGTGTTCGCAAACGCTGAGCATATCCTGTCCACTGATAGGTCAATGGCACCGTCCACAAGCGAAGCTATTTGTATCTGTGTAGTGCGTTCAAGTACGACATTGCATCAGACATCATGCGATAATTGTGTCAATTTCTATGTTTTGATTAGTACACTTAAATGCCTGTAATCAAAGACTTATTATATGTTTCAGTTCCTAAGCCACCTACCCATCCAAGTCTTCAACCGAAAGCACTTCAAGGTATTTAATAAATAGAATAATGGATAATGCAATAATATAAGATATTTTTGTTCAGAACAATAACTATGCAATAAAGTATCAATCACTTTATCTTTGAGTTTGGGTATATAGGATGGTGGCAGCTAAGAGGGTATTGTGGTGACAGATAAGCTTTACATACAACATTGGTGGGACCAAGTATAATAGAAATAGGCACATGTGTCCACACATATTAAAATATACCAGAGGAAAAGTCACTGGAAAATGGCTATGCTTTTCTTTCAATGGTAAGATATAATAACATGAAACGACCAAAAGAACTAGAATGTATTTAGAGAGTATATTTTACACGACGCTTGGTTTAAAAAAACTTATAATGTGAATACAAAACTAATTTAGTCCAACAGTCTTCCGGGCTCAAGTTGATTCCAAAACATAACGAAAACGATAAAACGAGTAACAAAAGCGGTAATAATTATTAGAAAAATTACTTTGGTTCAATTTCCTTGCATATATCTGGAAAGATAGTATAGACATATGTGTGAACGCCGATTAGCACACACATTGTACACAATGTAAAGTAAATTATGGATAATATCGGTCAGAAATGGTCAAAACATGCCAGCAATGACTTGGTATCATGAACCAATTTTGCATGTGCCCCGTTTGTAAACTACCCATCAACTATCACACATGGACTATACACAACAACCAAACGCTTAGCCACACACACAATGGAAACAAGAATAGCCACTGTAGCCTAAATGAAGAGTTGGATTAATAATTATAAAGCAATTAGCATATAACCATATTGTATCATAGCCAGTCCGTCCATTCCTTGATAATAATGTCGAGTACACATGTACTGTATTATTTATATTTTGCAGTCTCTCCGCTCTCGTTAGCACTACAAGCTGTACTCGATCAACCAGCTGCGTTATCAGCATCAAGTTCACCAGTGGCCGTTCCTGAAGCCAAAACAGTCAATGACTTGCTTTTAAATATTTTGAAGTCAGTTGCACCTGAACTCCTTAGTCTGAACATATTAGATAAGGCAACCGCTAGGAAATTGTCCTTGATGCAGTCATCGCCATCAGGCGCAGCACAGGCTTCGACTTCACAGTCTGCAGATCTAAATCAGGGAGTTCCTCGTACAGTTCCTCGTACAGTTCCTCGTACAGTTCCTCGTACAGTTCCTCGTACAGTTCCTCGTACAGTTCCTCGAGTGCCTCAGCAATCGAATACGATAAGTCATGAACCACTAGCAACTCCTCCTAAACCGCCCGTAAGGAGTAATATTCATATCAGATTACCTCAAGTGCCTCCACAGTCAAATACTATAACTCATGAACCAATATTAACTCCTCCTAAACCGCCCGTAAAGAGTGACATTTATACCAGATTACCTCAACTGCCTCCGCAATCCAATACAATAACTCATGAACCAATAATAACTCATCCTAAACCCCCTGTAAAGAGTGACATTCATACCAGATTACCTCAACTGCCACCGCAATCCAATACAATAACTCATGAACCAATAATAACTCATCCTAAACCCACTGTAAAGAGTGACATTCATACTAGATTACCTCAAGTGCCTCCGCAGTCCAATGCGTTAAATCAGGCAACCCAAACAATCCCGCTATTAAATCAAGAAATCCCAACAATTCCACCCAAAGTTCATTATCCTACCGCGCATATAAATAACAATCGTATTAATCACCAATCATCACATAATGATCGATATCTGTCTAACAGTCCAAATGTTAATAATTTAATAGATACCAGAACAGCTCATGTACCCATGCAGCCCAATAGGTTACGTCAGGAAAACCTAATACCTGCCCATTCTCATAATTACATTCCCACTGGCAACATTTTAAGTAAAATATTACAGAATAATATCCAAACTGTAAACGATCCTCTTGTTGTTCATCAACAAAGTCATGCTATGGTAGACGCTCGTTTAGTTGGTCAGGACCCGGCTAATGCTTACCACAAAGCAATGAATGCTACTTTCACAAACTGGCCAGGGATATCTAACACGCTGCCAAGTAAAGAACAACGAATAAAGGCTGAAAATAGCCCGTTACAAAATATACCAGAATCTGTAACAATAAATACAATTAATCAAGCGCCGCACATTTCTGGTACTTCCGTCAACATACCAAATGAAAACATAGGCACAATCAAACCAGCGAATTTAACATCATCCAATAACTTCAGTCCAGTACATACAACACACGCTGAACCTGGAGTTATGAACAATCCTATACCTAACTCCCACAGGCAAAGCCAACTCCATCATATTATAGAACACTTGGCATTAACACCATTTGAAGTTTCGGCGTTGCTAACTGTTTTACGTGGAAGGTCTAGTAATGCAGTTCCCAACACAAGCACAAATCCTGCAGCCGCTTTGAATTCTGCTCAGTCTTTACGACCCTTAGATAGGTCATCAGGTATCTTATACACTGGTCCTGATTCTCAGGTGGCACACGAACACAGGTTGGAAAATAACACTAATTTGATTTCTACAAGACCTGGGCCGCGTGCTGTAAACACACCTATGCTACCAGATTTACGCAGACTCAACACTGGACTAGATGTTCATGCTTTACCTGTATCAAGTGCTACAGTAAATAGCCTTGGTAATGGCCACGATTCCGCCGCTGGTAGTCTTGTTACTGACCATTCCCCAGTTAATTTGTCCGCTCAGGGGATATTAACAGAAAAATCACAAAATGGAAATTCAATCCACGCTAATGCTGCTGAAATTCCCAAACAGTTTCCACCAAGTCTAAATTCAACTTCATCATCCACTGTACAAAACAAGGATAAATTACAATCTCCACTACCCCAAGAAAAGAGTATGCTACCTGGTAGGATTTCAGATCTGAATAGGACTCAAACACTGATTAATGAAAATGTTGTTCTATTTATAGAAGCTACACCAAACACTGTAGAAATTAAAGATAAAGGCGTTTCCAAACCATTGCATGATTCAAATCACACATTTGATGCCATGGCCCCGGAAATACATACACCATTAGTTTTAAATTCTGTGCATCAATCTAATAAACGTAAAGAAATTAATGTTATGAATAGCCCTCGTGGAAGTAATAACGCACCAATCAGTATAGGAAAAACATTAGCATTGGGAGGTCCAGCGTTAGCAGCAACATATGGTACAAACAATGCAGCGAAAACCACAAACACAAATTTCCCTACCCCTGCCGAATCACATCTAAGTGGTGCACTGCTCGCTGATTCAGCAACAAACGTACCAGTCGATAAAACAACAGCATACGCCAGTACACACCCGATTCAAATGATTGAACACAACCCTTTAAGATTAGATTTATCCTCTTTGACTCACTTCGAAATGGCATTGTTAAAAGCGCATTTGCCAAAAGATTTTAATTCGGTGGTACCTAATGTGCTACCAGATATACCCGTTGTCTCGACAGGACAACACAACTCACCAGGTTCAAAACAAAATAATCTGGTAACACCTGTAATGGAACAATCCACAAACATGGCATCAGTTCCACAGCAAAGTAACAATGGACTTGACTTATCCGGATTTTCGTCATTTGAACTTAATATGCTTAAATCTGCTCTAAGAGATAAAAAATCCTTTGGCCTTTCAGTCCAGCCCAATATTTTTAACACACATTTAGACGCAACTTATTCACCGGTCTCACAATTAGTTGATTCAAACACTGTATTAGCAAAAACTAGTCCCATACTTAAAACAGCTTCTCTCGGATCTAATGCTGTAATATATAGTAATAATGCAATTAACACAAATCGTTTAGGTCAACCACCACCATCACACGTTCTCTCCAAAACAAACATAAATACTCTTAAATCTGCTATCGGTAAAGAAACAGTAGCAGATTCTTCGCCTGGAATACAAACAATAAATAATCTGGATAATAATGCTCTTCCGGCACAGAGAAATGTTTTGCCCAATCTAGGACAACTTCCTATCAGTATTATATCGCAACTACAGTCGGTCAAACATTCACCACAGCAAATAGACTCAGTACACAAACAAGATATCCGTAATCGAGATATGTCAATCAACAAAGCTAATTTGTTTTCGACCAGTAACCGACAATCAAACTCTGCAGTTCCTGTAGGGCGACACCTGGTATCGTCTGCCGCAGGCTCGTCTGTGGATAATAAAATGTCTTTAGCAAATGCTGGCATAAGTTCTTCTCACGTGGCCGGAGTATCTGCGATTCATTCCAAAGGAAAATCCATAACCGGATCGGTGGGTATAACAAGTTTGTTTCCAAATAATATTACCAAGGGAATATCTTCAAATAGCCACCACTCTGAAGGGGTTAATGGAATTAAAGAAGCATCTGAGGCGAATGGCTTCTCGGGAAGTGAACGCAACCAGTTCATGAACTCAGAAAACAGTATCCACAAAACGAATGCATTTGTGGATTCACACATTCGAGAATCTAACGTACACTTTGCACACCAAACCACGCATACAGTGCCAGATGCACACGGAGGGTATTGGTTCACTGTTTCTTCGCCTGTGGGACAACGGAATGAGGCTGGACACCTAGATGTAGCTACCTCTGACACCATGGTTTCTCCTGTTGGACCTGTCAGCGTTAATGATCGACAAGAGAACAAATCTATAGACACCGTTTCCACCAACGAAGGAAATGGTGAATTGAATCTGATGGATTTAAACCCACCATTTATTAGATTTGATGCCCCAGTAGATGCTACTTCAGACAGCATGACAGTTCAAGGTAAACATCTTCTAAATAAACGAAACAAAATTTAACGAGAAGCTTCAAGTGATTGATTTAGTCCGTGGAAATTGATAAACATTTTAAGAAATATTAACCATATTCGAGTCTCGTGTATTTAATGTTAAATAATAGGACCTGCTATATACCGCATATGCCATTTGTATAACGACAAACGTAAGTTTTTCAATTTGTATATAAAGACCATCTGCTCATAAAGCACTTTTTAGATGGATCGCACTATTATATAATTGCATTTCACCACATAATTATGTTATAAACTCACGGCTAAAATGTGTATTACTACATCGTAAATAGTTACTTTAACGTTTTGAAAATTTTAAATTGACTGCTTGAGAATCTAGCTTTGAAGATAATTACTTCATTTTTTATACCTTTATTTATAAGGATCAACAACATATACACCCGTTATGGTGGACATGACTGTTCTTCAATACTTATTGAAAATGCTGGAAATGCCAACCATCGAAGGAATGAAAAACTTCATAGCAAGTAAATATTCAATATACTTCAATAAAGTAGTGTACTGTAGGTTTGGTTTGCAACGCGGACCCAGTGCTACAGATATACCACGGTTGGTATCTCTCCACCGCATCCGAAAGTTTGAAAACAATTTGGTTTAACATGGGATAAACGAGTGTAATAAAAAAAATATATATCCTAATACATATATCCTAATCCTGTTTACATTCATCCTTGCAATAACTTAATCCTTGGTACCAGGTATTAAACATGACTAATTATGAGACAAGTTTTTGGTATTGTACTAAAATTACAAATATTGCCTTTTCCCCATACTCGATAAAACATTGCTATTGTTATCGTTTCTATGATGACAGTAGACAGACACAATGGCTGTTCTTGCGACCACCTTGTATCATGGCTGGAATTCTAAAGTACATGCCATCTCGACTTGGTCATACATCCCTTCATACACAATTCAGCTACTTCGTAACGCAATCACTAATGCTTGTACATTTCAGCTACTTTATCAGATAATTACTTATGGTGCATGGCTGTAAATATTATTAGCTGCTTAGTAAAACAAACGCTGATGTCAAGTACTTGAGCTATTCTGTGAAATAACCTCTGATGCATTTATATTTCAGCTTAGTTTTCAAATATAGATGCACGAATATTTCAGCTTCTCTATAAAAAAACAATTATACTGATCAATGTACATTTTTTTCACGTTGCCTAATAACACTAATGCTTTGTCAAATAGAAGCAGATGCATGTACATTTCAGCTACATTGTGAAATAAAGATAAAGTGCATGTATACCTCAGCTACTTTATTCAAATATATACTGCCGCCTGTACATTTCATCTACTTTGTAATCTGCCATGGCGCTTGGCAATATTAGCTAATTTGTCACATAAACATTGATGCATGGATATTTCAGTTTGTCAAATAAACATTGATGCATGACTATATTATTGTTTTGTTTGCCATATACATACTACTAATGCTTGTACATTTCCGCTACTTTGTCAAATAAACACTGATGCATAAATATATCAGCTTTGTCATATGAACACTATACCTGTATATTTCGACAACTTCACCATCAAATAGACACTGATGCATGAATATTTCAAACTAACAACTGACGCATTCAAAATATATACTCTATTTCAACAACATTTACAGGAGATGCATGCGATTAACCAATGAACGGTCATAATCAAGGACAGAACTTGGAAGTATCATTAGATTTTATGTTTAAGGTCGTAACCTTTACGCTCTTCCTTGACCATTCCTGTGTGTATAGTTTCTGGCTATAATGTTTTATGCATACAATTAATGTTTTACGGTTGTGTATGCCAAGGTTGTGGCGGATCGCCCTTCCTTGACTGTCCCCATATTATGTGAAGCGGTGACACGCGAAGACTGGACGTTGTTCGTTATAACAAAACAAAAAAAGAAGAAAAAAAAGACATTTTCTATAAGACTTCTAAACGAAGCGAAAGATTTGTTGAAATGTTGACTATGCTGTCGCTGATTTAGTGACGTCAAGTACCAACTATGTGGTCTTTATTCCACAACTCAGTAATAGCCTAGACGCAATTTTCTGTACGGGCTCTAAAACAAAAGTTCATTGGACACCCCATGTAGAGTTACTTTTTTTTCTCATTTTTTTTTCAAAGATTTTATTGTCCCCTGAAACATAGGCAGTAAAGAGGTTGGGGGCCATGTTTACTGCCTTACATGTTTATGTAGAGTTACTTTGAATGGATATTACGCTAGCAAAACACGTGCCAACGGATTATTTTAATATGCAATTCAATTCAATTCACTATTGTATTTACGGCTCACATTTTAAAATACAATAATATATAAATACATTTCTAACAAGTCATACATTAGCTTCATTATTTTAAAAGTCACTCAATAATTTTATAGTTACGAGAGACGGAAAAAAAACAAAAACAAAAAAACAAATAACATAACAATTTAAGACATTTACAACATTGCTTATAAAGAGATTAAAATGTTGAGTCAAATAAATATGTGGATTAATTGTTGTAATGTGTCATGTTTTATGTATGAGTTTATAAAAAAAAGTGATAGCTGTCATCAATTGCAGAAATACCTGCCTTTTTGCTAACATACTTCGAAATTTTGCGCATCAAACGCAAACAACTATGTAACTTTTTTTTTTAAACATTAAAAGCTTACTATGTATGTAATCTTGTATTACTAATCCTTTTGGTATTTTATTTTTAGGTTTAGGCGTAACAGCACATTACGAGATTTTAACATTTTGAAATTTTGCATGTCAGATATAAAGAGTTACTTATATATAGATTATACTACGTATGTCACTTTTCTTAATATTAAAAACTTGGTATATCAGTTTCCTTATAATATTTTACAAATCCTTTTAGTATTTTATCTCTATTAGTTTCTTTATAACCGCAGTGAGAATTTTGAACCATGGTGACCTCACTGAATATTTCGTGAACATCTTAATCGTTATAAATTGTACCCCGATCTGATATCTTTCTAGTAATACATAACGTGCATATAACCTTCTATATCACCAACCCAAATATCAATTCCATTATCCCTACCATAATAAATTTGTTTTGTCCTTATATCGTTAAAATCAAATTTTAAAGTTAAATGGATTATTGAAACATTTCCTTTGAACTAGCCAAAATAACGTTTATGTGCCATGTGTGTCAGCTGCTTTATTATTATTATCATAATACCTATTCAAAGTAACTATACATGGAATGTAAGGAGACTACCAAGTTGAACTGGATCATAAAATTATGTAGTTTTGTTTAGTTTCGGCGATCATTTCTATTTGTTACCTGAATCCATTTGCAATCCTGTGGCACACACAGGATGAATATTATGTTCAAGAACGCAGCCTCATAAATGTGATGGTATTATTTTAATTGCGGAATAGTGTTGAATATAGGCCTAACGCAATATCGAGGTTCTCCTGCCTGTATAATAATGTTATATTATACATATTACGAACTATTTACATAAAAATATACCCATGTACTTGATAGTTCTTTGATCCAATATAATGTTATATATGGGGAGGATGGACAATGAATACGGACTGTGCAGGTTCATTTTTTCCTTATCACCTACTAACGGTCACTATTTGATGGAATTTGCATAATAATGTTGTTAATCTAATATAAAAACATTTTCTTGAAAATAATAGTGGAACATCGCTCACTCCCCGACCTCCTGGTGGAAGCACTGATCTCGTTTAGCTACCAAGCCAACCAACACACGGTTAATCGTTGATAAAACACCGTTTTCTATCATGCCGTTGTTTATGGTTCCAATATTGATAAAATGTATATATACATGTATACTGATTGATGTTTACTTGAAGATCATAACGATTACATCTAAAATAGCTAAGCACCACCCAGTCTGTTCAAGATATTGTGTAATCGAATGCCATTTGACACTGTACTCTCAACTCATGGGAGTGACATCTAGTATGCTGTCATTACCTTTACATGACACATAACAACAAACTACACTTTAGTATTGGCATTTTTCTTTTGATAACATAATTCTATCAAATGGAGACAATTTGGATGAAAAAAAAGAAACGTTTACGGTCAGTATGTGTATAAACTAAGCTACATATATCTAATGTGATCTTCGAGGATGCATAGTATAATTTGTATGAACCATATGTGTGGTAACTTCCCAAAGATGTCGTCTTATCCCACAAACAAATACAAGAATAACCATATTTTTGTTGTGTGTGCCTGCGTGCATGCATGTGTAAGTGATGTGTGCGCGCGCGTTTGCGTGCGTGCGTGCGTTTATGTAGAATTCTGCAATGATTTCTTTGTGTTATATTGAACTATGTAGAATATTATGGTTAGAATAGTATTTGTGTGGACAAAGAAAATGCTGTTATTTTATTTAATAGCTTTTTGGGTAATTCACCAACTACTATGAATGCAAAATGAGTATTGCACGAACAGCAATTCATGGTGTCCAATCTAAAGCTATCTCTTTAGTTCAATATAATAGCTAAAGCTTAAATATTAAGTCTATGAATAATCTTATATGCATGTAATATTCTTCTTCTCTTTTGTGTATTTGATATGTTTTGTCTCGAATTCTTGAAATAAACGAGACACATTAATACTGAGTAGATTGA
>JAULBR010158210.1:0-17017 GCA_032355825.1 Melanodrymia aurantiaca | reverse complement strand
CAGGGTGTTTTAAATCTATAAAACGGAAACATTGTTTTATTTTATTACTTTGTATTTATATCACTGTTCAAGTGTTGTTATACTAAGTTATAATGACACTGGAAATTCAGTGCACAAAACTGAAATTGGTGTCAAGTACAAGCCCATGCAGCACGTGCATTGTAAGCTTGCAATTCCACAAGGCAACAGAAATAGCTGTCAGTCAGTGTCAAGGCGTAACAAAAAAATAATGCAAGTTGTTGTTTGGTCTAATGGAATTTGATTGATTGCTATAGCCATTTTCGATTGGTTGAAGTGTTTCAGAGGTGTGAATTCTTAATTAACCCACGTGGAGTAGATCTGTGACAGTATTTGTTCTGAATGGTCTGATCGCAATCTTTGTTTCAAAGCAAACGTAGAATAAACAAATACACAATTATCCACGGCCATATAACACTTCAAGTGATCTGTAAGTGCATATGTTAAAAATAACATGTACAACATAACCACGGTTGAACATAAGTTGTCACCCATTCCTGCACTATGTACATGGCCCGGGTCCATGCACTGCACGTGTTTTACAGTCAACAGAGTTCAATGCCCTGTTTAGAAATTGATTTATAAATACGATCCTTTATAAATCAATCCCGATGACACCGATATTCATTGTACTGATATCGTTGCAAGCATGCTTTTACTAGCATACCAAAAAAGTGCATTTTTATGATAGGAAATTAGATGGAGAAACACTACCAAAATCAGTAATCTTGCGATTACCGTTGCCCTTTAACCTTTTCATTTGTATCTGAACTACTGAAGAAAATCGTTCGTGCACACTAAAACCGCACGAACGACATATCATTCGTCTTAAAAATTCAAATTTTATGCCATGGTATTAGCACTCATCAATATAAGCTACACATATGTGTAGTAAGTAGGCTTGAGAAAATATGATGGTATTGTGTATTAGCACTCATTAATATAAGCTACATGTATTTGTAGTAAGTAGGCTTGAGAAAATGTGATGGTATTGTGTATTAGCACTCATTAATATAAGCTACACGTATTTGTAGTAAGTAGGCTTGAGAAAATGTGATGGTATTGTGTATTAGCACTCATCAATATAAGCTACACGTATTTGTAGTAAGTAGGCTTGAGAAAACATGAATGCTAGCACTACGCATGCATGCAAAACTTGTACTTACAATACATGTAGTTACAGAAAAACAGCTTAATATAAAAATAAATAAATTACAGAACAGTATACTGTAAATCTACTACGTATTGCATCATGAAAGTATTGCGAGTGGTCAACAATGGCTAAAACTGCGTGTAGAAAGTATTGCGACTTCAACTTCTAGAGCTGTATAGTTCATCGCAGTTTTCGCAGTATTTTGTTGCTCGCGAAACGTTCTACAATTACACTAATTGTGATAATTAGCAGAAGAATCACTGGTGTACATGTAGTTATCTAATACATAGATAAAACATTTATAATATGTATATACTGTTAATCGACATACACACCTGTTGAGTGTCTGGGACATTCCCAAGAGCTGCTTTCTAGCAAACACAAGTTTCTCTGAGAATTGTGGTTCAGTCTTCAGGTATAACTTTATTTCATTAGATACCTGAAAACAGATGCACTTAACAAAACTTCTTCAAGGTATAATATATACATGAATACACCGTGCATAATCATATAGCCAAAATAGACATTAGTTACTGCTAAAAAACTGTTTGGCTGCAGTTATTTCATACATTTATTAATTCTTTGCATACATTATTAGTATAATATTATTACATACATTTACCAACGAAATTTAATAAGTGTATTAATTCTTCAAAAGCAAATGACACTATTCGGTGAAATACATGTATCCAGTCAATACATTTGCTGGAAATGGTTACATACATGTATTATAGAGATCTATATTTATATTAATGTCACACTACTAAAGTTTGGTCGCTTTATATTTGTATGTATTAATACGTGATCTGACCTTAGTTAGGACAGAATACAAAGTTCTGGTGCCATCTTTGACTGGTAGGAAAGGGTTGAGGAAGAACTCGTGTAGATTAGGATGTGGTAACAGAACAATGCGAGCGATCACAGATGTCACCAGCAGATTCACAGAATACGACTGAAATAAATAACAAAACATTTATCAAAATCTAACATCGATAGACTTTCAGTTTCATATTATAACAATATTTCTTGTGACATTGTTAAAAGTATATGACTCAGTTTAATATAATTGTATCAACAAGTATCAAATTCGAAACAATTTTAATGTACATGTAATACTTGATAGCAATTACAGTAAACATTATTCCTTGAAACTCTTGAGAACATGCACTGTTATTTGTGTGTGGTATTTTGTAATACATTCAGCAGAAGAAACACCAGGACAAGCCATAGCGATAATTAGATACAAAAGATAAAATTGACAAGATAACAGAAGAGGCAAGATTTTCAATCAAATAACAAACTATTTGAAGAACTCCAATTTGAAACTAACTTCTGAATTACAAACCTGATCAAGAAGTCGCGTGAGTCTGTCTAACAACATTTTCAAAAAGCTTCCTTCAAAGAATGGCTTGAGGTTATAATCAAGCCTTTGTACAGGTTCTTCTGGCCAGTTCCACGACTTGCAGCCACTTTCCACCACCGTAAACTGCAGACAAAACATACACAAATACAGATTACTCGACCAGACAGTTAACAATGAGGCTCCAGCATACATGTAGGCTGTCTACATATCACAACTTCTGAGATACTGTAGGGCATGTTCATTATACGTGTATGTTGATTTCAACCAATGCCATGTACGTCTGGTTCAGAATCTGTTTCATCAGGGTTATGCAGTCCATGGACTGACGAAAACGTTAATAAATTGTAGAAATAGAAATTCAGAGGTTATTGACACAGATGATGACTGATGCAATACCTTACATGTACTTTGACCTGTTTTACGCTGTTTATCGTTTCAATGAAGACAGCGGACAAACAATATGGCTCTGCTTATGATGACTGCCACCAGTGGAGCAGGATATGCCCAACTTTCTTGAACACCTGGTATCATCACTGATTTGGCAGTGATTCGTGAGACAAGCCTTCTCTACTTTGTCGCAATGTCTCTTGGACTCTGCATTGTGCAGACACACAAATTTGGCCATGTCAATGTTTGGTCGTTTAGATTAAGATGTACTTGTCATCCAGGGACATAAATAGTCAGTTGTTATAATTAGTACACAAAGGGTTACAATTGCGACACTAGTATACCTGTATGTAATACAACTAAATAGTATTACAGATAGATTGCATGTTAATAATTATGAATTGATTGATTGATTCAAA
The DNA here is from genome assembly GCA_032355825.1 of Melanodrymia aurantiaca. Classification (NCBI taxonomy): domain Eukaryota; kingdom Metazoa; phylum Mollusca; class Gastropoda; order Neomphalida; family Peltospiridae; genus Melanodrymia; species Melanodrymia aurantiaca. The sequence goes on along the minus strand of JAULBR010158210.1, from coordinate 13,677 downwards.
CCCATTTTTGGTGCCCATATCCAGAGGTTTGGGCATCACTGTTGAGGATATACATGTAGTCGACCACCAGAGGGTGACCTTTGGTGTCACGGCTGTACCCAGGGGAGTAATTATTACAACTAGTGTTTGCCTTTTATACATCACAATGACCAAGTACCTGTTTATTGGCATCTCTGAGGTACAAGTGTACATATCATAACCACCATCTGCTGTTTGGTAAGAAGATTTAGCCTCTTATAATAATATTATATCACAATGACCAAGTACCTGTTTATTGGCATCTCTGAGGTACATATCATAGCCACCATCTGCTGTTTGGTAAGAAGATTTCGCCTCCTCTGGTAACATACTCAGGAAACTTCACAGATAATAAAACAAAGAAGAAAAAATATTTAAAATAAAAACTTGTGAATTGTTGTATAAGCCCCTACACCCCACCAAACAAACATATTGTAACCATATTTAAGCACAATTCGTAAAAATAAGTAGAATATTGATATGTTTAATGCATAAAAATGTATGTATCATTGAGATTATTTCACATAATGGTATAATTTTTCTTTTGTCCTTTGTGGTTTGAATTTAAAAGCAATATTTAATGGCATGTCTTGGTAAGATTGTGTGAATTATAATATGAATTATATGATTGAAGTTTAGGATTGTTTTAGTGTCTTCATTGATCACAATTGTTGTGCTTTGTTTAAGAAGAAGAAGTCAATTAAAACCCATTACCTGTTGACGACCTTGTGAACTTCAGGACGTCTGCATGGAAGAGAAGACACTGAAAACATCACAAACAGTTACAAGTCCAGGGGCGGTATTTATCAAGCGACTTAAGTCAGAAATAAGACTTATGTCTAAGAAACAACTTAAGTCTCTGCGATTTTGACTTCATTTCTGAGAAAAAAACAACCCCAAGACATAAGTTTTTGACGTTTTTGACGTTTTTGACGTAAGTCTTAAGTTTCCTTCTGATGCAAAAGGCTTTGTCTGTGTATAAAATAATTAATCCACATATAATATGCTTTATTCTGGATTACTAATAACTTTTGCTTTTTTTAATATTGCTATATGTCTTAATGGTTAACAAAACTGAGCATACATACCCATGTATAAACATGGCAACACAAAATATTGACAGGTTTTCTTTAAGAGGTACAAAACACATCTACTGTAACTGTAAAATATATTATCATACACTGTATAGCTTAAAATAGATTTCATTATGCAACAGTTGGAAGAGGGAGGGCATGCAGTCTGACCACAATCAGAGCGATCTCTCAGTTCCAGCACCCTCTACAACATCCCTTGGAAGGCGTTAAAACACATTACCCGTTATCCACAAATCCTAGATTTGCCATCCAGTTATTTTATTATTATTCCTATTGAATTCTCTATTTCCATCAAGAATATTTCTGGTGAATGCTGATGGAAATTCTACTTCCTGTTACAGGCGATCTATTCAATTTTGAAATGAAAAGGCTGCATATTTGTTAAAAATCTCATTATACTAAACATGCAACAGATGAACACTATTATATAATTATGTGACCATAACAATAACATTTTCCCCTTTACAAACAGCTAAATATTCAAATTGTAAATGGCCATTCCTGTTTCATGACCATGCAGTGTTTGAAACAGTCAACACACAGAGGTAGCTCTGTTAAATGTAAACACCATGCAGTGTTTGAAACAGTCAACACACAGAGGTACATGTAGCTCTGTTAAATGTAAATACCATGCAGTGTTTGAAACAGTCAACACAGAGGTAGCTCTGTTAAATGTAAACACAATGCAGTATTTGAAACAGTCAACACACAGAGGTACATGTAGCTCTGTTAAATGTAAATGTGATTCAGCATGAAAATAAATCGTACAATTAACTTGAAATAAACAAAGTCTCAAACAGTGTGTCTGGAATGCTGATGTCATTAAGCAGCAAGCGGAAGGTCAATGATGAGAAATGATTATAGTCACGGAACGTATATTTGTCGGTGAGAAGGATTGAAAAAGGATGGCCAGTTAGTGGAGTGTTAATGGGGCAGTGAGAAGATGAATGTAGACCTGTGAAACAAAGACTGACATTAGTGGGACGAGAAGAAGAAGCAGATACGCCGAGGACGCTTGCAATGATCACATTCCGTAATCATGCTAATTTGATTGGCTGTGTGCTGCCCGTTCTTTCCTGCCAAAACCTTTTCTTTAACTCTCATTTACATGCAAACCATCCCAAATTTTAAATGTCTGTTTTAGTTTTTTTCTGTGAAATTAATCACGCAGCAATGCGGAGGGCTAACCTAGCATTTGAAAAGCTATCAACAAGACAGATGATAAATTACGGTCCCTGTTAATTTTGTGATTGCGCACAAAAAATAGAATGTATAACATGGTGATTATGATAATCATAGACATTGCCCAAATGAAGTCTATATTTGAAGTTAAACCGTATTGAGAAGAAAGAATCTATATGTGTAAACATGGTACAGTGATTAATCATAGCTTTCAAAATACATTATACTGTATACAAGTACATGTACACATACTTGTAAACTTGTAAAAATTGAAATAAATTTTGGATTTAAAATTGTTACACAAAAAATCAATAATATAGGAATTACATTACATGTATGGTTTAAACATAAGTAACTGCAAAGTACATGTACAACATATTACTACAAAAATTACATTTTATGAACGATTTCATTACTAAATAGTATGTACATGTAACTAATGAAATAATAATGATTATTACTTATCTGTTATGCTACACTACACTAATTCTAGATATATTAGAGAATATCTTGATGCTTCTTAAGTGGATAAAGGAAATATTTTATTAGAAAGGACAAAGAATTTTTATTTAAGTTTTTTCTAATCCAAATGATATACAAATGCAATTACTTTAGACAAACAAACAGGCAGACAAACCTACAATGTACAATGTACATGTATATGGAAATACATATTTCGGATTTCTTTTTTCAAGTAGTATATTCATATCAATTGCATTGGATAAAAATGTCTCAAGCAATTATGTCTAGCTTTAGAAGAATTTAGTAAAAAGGAAAATTGACACAAAAACAATAATGAAAAAAGAAATTGTAAATCATTCCCGTCAAAATTCTTTTTTTTTCTGTCTTGCTACGTACAAATGCTTTCAGCAGGACATTGCATTGGTGATTAGTGATAGTGCACAGTGGAGTTTGAAAGCTGTGACAAGAGATTTAGTTAAGTGATCGACTGATCTCCTTAAAGTGCCAATACCTGTCCACTGCACAACCAACTCCGTGCTGAGCGAGCGCCAACGACTTCTTTGTATTATCAAAAACAACACCATTGTATTTAAGTGCATCATCTTGAAACTTGCCGAACAGAGACAAGTAGTACAATTCTATCAGTACTAGGCTACAGCTATACCAGCCGGTCTCCATATAGCGCAGTGGTTAAAGCATCATGCTTAAGACTTGTAGGTTCTAGATTCGAATCCCATTCATACCATATGGGATTTTAAATTCCAGGACCAGCCCCAAACCCAGGGTGAGTGATCCGCAAGGCTTTGTCTGTGGGGAAGTGCATATACAAGATCCCTTGCTACTTATTGAGAGTAACAGATTTCCTCTATCATACTAACACTAACTTCTGTACTGTCCTGGACAGGCAATCGAGGCAGCCGGACTGTGTGACCAAGACAGACATGCTTGAGCATTAATTGGATATAAGCATGTAAATAAGTTATAACTATCTAACTGTCAGAACGTAATGGCAGTTTAACAAGGTCCATTGCTATGTACACATGTACATGTATACATACATGTACATATACCAGGATTGGAAAACATTTTCATTGGCAACCTATTTTTAGTGATTGTAACACATGGTACATGTACATGTACATGTACATGCATATCATATGACTTGATTTGATCTACACGAAGCAGACAATAATATACTGTACATGCATAGGAATTTCTGATAACTAAATATTGTTATAATAATCGTTTCATTATGACCAAAATAAAATAATAATAATATATTTTGCGCTACTGCAAAGTGGTTATGTACATGTATGGAATGTTTATGATATTTTAGCTCAAACTTACTGTTAGATGCTTTATATGCAACATTTTCTTCTTAGAGAGAAAGGTAACACTACAGTGTACATGTACATGTATGCTACTGGTGACGTCATAGGTTGTGTGATCTCATTATAATTGCAAGTATTATTGGGCGACCACAAACTGGTGTCGAGCGAACGTGGGCGATGGTATGATATTAGTTAATTTAGAAAAAACACAACCGTTATGGTTGCTTTACAATTTTACATTACACTTAGCGTTCACTCTTTATTGATCATATTCTAGCTTTAAAGACAATTTTCTGACTATAATTTGGTCTTATTCAGAATGGCATCAAATATTCATCGTTTTCTCATCGTTTATTGACAATGTTCTTTCCGAAAGCATTTTTTTAATAATAGATTGTTTCCCAATTAAATCATAGCTTTTTAATCACATTAATAAGAGAATACCATTTTTTAATTGATTCTGAATGTCAGTTCATTTGATATTGGTTTGAAAAAAAAAGTAAATTTATGGACCTTAAAAAATAGAAACATGTACTCCTGTGAAAGTCTCTTATTGAAGTAGGTGTCCATTAACTGACAGCGCTGAAGAAGAATGAAGTCTTGAGCCGTCGATAAACACAAACTGAACGTATCACTGGTGGGTACTTGGCATTATTGGGGATATTCATTGAGTAACAAATGAATGGCATTGTTCGAGACCTTGTCATCTTCTTTATCCAAGCCGAACATGTAAAAAGGTTAAACCTCTTTAAACAGATTGCTACTAACTGGTGATATAGTACGCTGTCACGCTTGTGTCAACTCTGACGAGTGTTAAGGACAAAACGGAGCCTACACGACGATTGTCTGTCAACTTAACAGCTAAATCGTACATATTACAGCCACCCTCATTGTGTACGTATATAACTCACATACATGTGCGCCAGAGTGGGACCTACAGTAGCTAGTGGTTAGAGTACCTGCCTGATGTGTATGAGGTCGAGGATGAAACCCAGAGGATTAAGAAAAATGGCCTTTTAAGACAGGTGGCTACTTAATACAGGTCATATTGTACTAAATTATATAATTTGGGAGAATATTATGGTGTCAGCGTAATACGGATGTAAGTTCTTTACACACATATATATTAGATCTACATGTAAGTATACACGTACATGTACATAGCTTGCACGTTCAATATCTTGTTTCATTACTAACAAAACAGAATGGAAAAGAAAAACGAGAGATTGTTACAAACCTATTGGTGATGATAGACACAGCTTGCTCTGAGGATCCAGACTGCAGCTCATAGACTCAGCTATTACATCATCAGTTATTACACTGTCAGTTATTAGACTGTCAGCTATGACATCATCAGGTATTAGACTGTCATCCATTAGACTGTCAGCTATGACATCATCAGGTATTAGACTGTCAGATATTAGACTGTCAGATGCTACAATGTCTGTAGAGTGTGTGTGTTGAGAGTCTGAGACTGGAGAGACAGATTCTGGTGGATTGCATGTCATAGAATCGTCTGTACTAACCACACCTTGGCTACATTCACCTGCTACATCAGATGATGACGTGCTGGAAGTAGATGGTTTTGCATTGTTGTTTATCGTAAGAGGATGAGAACTAGATTGAGTTGAGAGTTCTGGAACTGCATGTGATGACGTTTGCTGCTGAATGTTATCATCTGCGGAGCATTCCGGTGACTCAGTAATCAGGTAACTGCGGCCAACAAGATTCCTCAGAACCAGATTGTGCAGAATATATTCATCTTCCTTTTGAAGTAATATGTCAAACATTTTCAATGTTATCACACAAACCTGGCAAAAAAAACAGAGAAAGAAAAAGTTGGTTTGTGTAACAACCCCTGTGGAACACATTGGTTACTAATCAGTGGTCACTGGAAGTCAAATGCATGGTTATATTGACACAAGGTCACAGAGGAATCTCACTGCCACCACATACATGTAGGTAACTATTAAGTACTGAATAACACCAAAGGATCTTTTATGTACTTTCTTGTAAACAGGATAGCACACACCACCGCCTTCGATGGACTAGTCGTATATCACTGGTTGGAATGATAAATAACTCAATAGGTTCACTGAGGATCAATCTGATTTTAACAGGTACATGTACATGTAGGTCCTCAGTACTACAAATGTATAAGAAAAGAACCAAATATATACAAGTAGAGTTTAATAATTGAAAGAGGTATCATGTATGCTACAGAACTAATGCTAATGAACTGTAATTGATTAAATAGAGACAATACTTTTCTTTAATATTGTCTATGAATTGCTCATAAACTGCTACTGATCAAAAATTGTAACTGATAGGCATGGCATGAAATATCAAACTTTATTCAGTAAGCATGTATTTGTCAGACAATAGATATTTTACACAACTGATTAAATTTGAATATTTATAATAAACTATTATATTGTCAATAATTATTTCTTTGCATGATTTGCACTCATGTGATGGTTTGTTTTATGAACATCAAGCATGCTGGAATCTTTAATTGGCTAACTGCAGCTTCCTGTTACGCACTGCATGGAACCATAATAAGTACCTTTTCAGGTTATCATTGGGCCAATAAGTGCAAGTATCCAAGAAACCCACAAACACTGACAGTGCTTCGCAAGGTTCAACAGGTAGGTGTTCTTCCACTTACACCGCCCAGTGTCCTCAACTCGTTTAACAAAGGTCATGGTATGTACTGTCATGCCTGTGCCACAGTGGGAAAGTGCATATAATTAAGGATCTCTTGCTGCTTATTAAAAAGGAGTAGCAAATTCCTCTCATACATGTACCAACACTAAGTTCTGTCCTGGGCATGCGGTCTAGGCAGCTGGACTGTGTGTCCAGGACAGACATGCTTGAACTTTAATTGGATATAAGTACTCATGTATGTAAACAAGTTATAACTAACTAACACACATGTAAAGACTACTTTCCATAGGTGTTTTAGTTGGCTTTTATAGACAGCTTTTACTGTACATACATGTACATGTATAATTGCAGTATGAAAATCATTAACTTCCTTTAATGAAGATCCATTACAGCAGTGAAAAGCAAAGTGGATTATTTAGAAAAGTATAGTAATCAGTGACCTCAAGATTAGAACTTTCTCTCTCCACTTCACACCGGTTAGACAGCAAAATGAGTCTTTTGTCCCCGTCTTATAGCCCAGCATCGTGATGAGCCACATCCTGTTTTGGCAGCTGGACATTGAATGCGTCGTTTGAGGTACACATTGAGGAGTAACAAGTGTGATGTGGAGTTAATTAAGCAACAGTAACACTGTGATTAATCGCTGATCGTACAGATTGACGGAACAATGTGCACAGACAGGCCTGCTGCATTCATCTATCAAACAACACTACACTACACCATCAACGAGATGGATATTTATAGAAACACAATACAGTCAATTAAACCAGCTTGGGAGGCCGTCTCTATTAAACAGCCACCTGCCTAAAGGGGACACTTTGCAACTCATCCAAATCATGTAATTTAGCGTAGCATAACCTTTAGTAAACACAGGTCGCGAAATTAAGGCAATTTGGTGATGTCAATTGATTGCCATTGCACACTAATTTTGCCACATCATTGCAAGTCATAAATGTAATTAAAGAAAATAATGCAATTAGAGAATCACTCACAATTTTAGCGTATTATGCTCAAATTGATTTGTGTATAAACATGTAACCAGTGTTTGTATAAACAGCTCCTACTGGCTTCAGCTAGAGGGAGCTTTCCTTTAGCTCAGTTGAGATACCTGTTACAATTTGGAGCCGACGTAGGGACTGGGTATGTTCTTAACACAAGAACCTGTAACAGCTCAACTGCCAGAGAAAACACTGTCCTCGTTTATCTCCATAACTGCATACATTTATTATATGATTATAGACATCAATAGAAATGTGTTTTGAACGTTATAGGAATACATCGACGAAATCTGCAGTTCGTTAGTTCAAACATTTCTAAGGTTATGGTATTGTCTGGAGATACAGCAGAGTGAAAATGTTTGATGCCAAACTTGGTGGGTGATTTAACCTAATTATATTAAATGGTAACATTTCATTAGCAGCAAGGCATCTTTTACATGCACTTCCCACAAACAGGATAACACAAAGCATATTGTGAAAAACTGGTTAGAATGGGAAAAACTGCAATGGTTGTATTGAATCTACATTGCACTGTATGCACCTCAAATGGATGTCTCTAATCACTCAAACGAGACCGTGCTCCAACCTTTATCAGAACGCTTTAATAATGCTATTAAACATATTTCATCCTCTGTTGTGATGTGCATGTCGAACACATGTTTAATGAGTTGTTCCATAACGTAACACAACAATGCAGCTTGGTGTGAATATGGACAAGAGCATGCATAAAACATGAAGCACGTGTGGAACTCACAGATGTAAACAACAGCATGATATACAGCATTATATTTACGTAAGCTGCAGAACTTCATGTCAATACACGAGATTAATTATTTAATCACCAATTGAGGTAAAAATCAGAATGGAAGATTAAATAATTCTAATTACTTCTGTCCTTCAAAGCTGAATACTGCCAACTGCGTGTGTGTGTGTGTGTGTGTGTGTGTGTGTGTGTTGGGCAACGACGATCATATGTGTTATATGCATACAATGGTTTTAGACCAATTATTATTCTGTCAGTGCATCACATTTATGTAAAACATGTATTACGTGCGTGTCTGCAGTCATTTTAATAACAGCTGATTGGCAACCACCAGATTGGATGCAAACACAGACACGGAAGTTGTTATAGACAAATTGTCAGTTCCTTTCCCTACTGAAGATGTTGTAGAGTAATAATGATATATTTGCTAACACAATATACTCAGTGCTGCATTCAGGACACTGTCACATACCGTATGTTAAACTGCCCTAAAAGTAGGTAAATGTGGGTTGTGTTTTTAAAATGTCACACTTAAATGATTTGACTGACAAAAAGCGGATCATACATGTACATGTACATGTGTTGCTCTATTAATGTACATGTAAGTGGTTTGACAAGCACACATTGAGCAGTTTGGAATTAATACATTTAGAGATACATTTACATGTACCTACACATTTAACTTGATGAACACTGTAGTGCTACAAATGTACATGTAGTTGTACTTGTGTATAATTATTGAAATAATTTTCTTAAGATTTCCAATATAGTTCATGAAAATATATGTCACCAAAATAGAAATGTTTGTGTAAGTAAAGTGCAGAGTAATTTTACTTTGGTTACAGACAGATGTGCAAAAGGCTGATTGCTAAGCAACATTTTAGTCCTGTGGCTGGAATACAAAAGTAAATATACCAAAAATTACACCCAGTGGTTAATGCTAGAAGAATTATGGAACACTGAAAACTACATCAACCATTTCTTCACTATGGGGCTGCGGAGCAGGACGGTTGGGTGGGGTGGAGGGGGGGGGGGGGGGGGGGGGGGGTTTTTTGGCATGGCCTCTTCATTTTTCAGACTTATTGACCAATATGGGTTTTTTTACCACATAATTTTTGTAATTTGACATGTGGGGACTCGACAGTTTTTAACATGGTCCACGGCCCGTCACAGCAACATGGTAAGATGGCCTTCAATGGAAGGACATGTAACAACATATTTACTGTTGGAAAGATGCCCATTTTTTGCTGTTACAATGTACAGTATCTGCATAATATAATTATAATATCAGTATTGTCTGTTGGATATCAACGTCTAAAACATAGACATCAGCCCTAATGACAGACCTCATTAATCAGTGCTTGCCAATCTGCAGTGCGGGGCCTACACGTATAGCAGACAACACGTCTAGAGACACCACGTGTAGACACCACGTGAAGACTGCCTACTTGACTAATTCTTTATCCAATACCCTTCCCATCAATAATGCAAAACAGCCATGTACGTGTAAAGTAAACGACATGAGCTAGTTCTGCAAATTAACAATCAAATCAAACGTAATTACACTGGTCGTGAGAAAATTCATCAAACTGATAAGTGATGCGTTAAATGTAGTATTTAGAGATCCCTGTCAATCACTATTGTTGATGGTGTGTGGGTAAACCACGCAGTTGACTTAACTATTGCCAATTATATACTACATCGCAGTAACTTAGTTATATCTTATTTACATGCTTATATCCAATTAAGGTCCAAGAACGCCTTTCATGACCCTGCAGTACAGCTGCCGCGACGGTTTGTCCAAGACAGAAATTAATGTTAGTATGAGAGAGAAAAAATCATCTACTCATATTTAAGTATATGCACTTCCCCACAGATAGGAAAGTACAAACCAGTTGTGGACACTGGTCAGTGTAAGTGGAAGTACACCTAAATGTACATGTACATGTGTACCTACTGGGCCTTGTAGTGTACTCACTCTGGGTTTGAAGTCTGTACTGGGATTAAATTTCCCATATGTCTTGAATAGGATTTGAACCCAGTATCTCACAGTATTAAAGCCAATGCACTGCTAGACTCTATGTAAGGTAACATGCACCAAATTTCACCCACAGTATCATCAATGATGACAATAAATGGGATACATGACGTTTCAAAATACAATGCACATTTACATGTACATGCATGCAGATGACATTGTCTTATATCAACATTGGTACACCAGGACCATACTTAACCATGTTTACTTGTAAGTGTACATTTGGATGAAGCATTGAGACTTGCTGAATACATGAAGACAAGAAACTTTTAAGTATGATGTAGAAATTTTAAATTTGAACTTATGCAGGAAATGAACATTGTAATTTGTTTGAGGTAGGCGTGTAATCAGCTACGTCCCCAACACCCCCACCCCGCACCCCCACAAGATGTCATCATCACAACTAATCAACAGACATGTTTCACTGGACATGGTCTGAGAGAATTCACTGAAATGTCTCCTTGCTATAGATGTCAATCACAGTGTTTCATGGAGACCGAACACTGCAACTGAAACAGTTACATAAAAAATCAATTACCACATCTAGTAGGAGCTCTTCAAATTGGCATTTTCAAAACTCCATTTGTCAAACTGCCATGTTACCATACATGTGCTTTGCCAAGCATTTGCATAGGTCTAGAATGACGAACTTCATGCCAATCAAACATGCTAGCAGTCAGCACATCAAGTGCACTCATTTACCAATATTCTGTGTACTGTAAGTATGCGCTATTAGACAATTATACTCTATATACATGTATATACAACTTCAGCATGCAATTTCTAGATTCCCTATCTGCTGCCAGGCTTTCAACAAATAGAAACCACTCACATTTTGATGGAGGCCATTTAAATTCTACTTTGCTTATATAGCCAATAAAAGTATAGTGATACATGTACATGTATGCTGCCATCAGCTTTTGCAATGAATACATTTGTACTTCTGATGTAATACTAATAGTACACTGTATATATATAATATATATACACATGCATATATAGATAGATATTTATCCTATACATATTATTGTGTCAGAAACGCATTGATATTTTGGTTTATTAAATTGTAATAAAGTTATTGCTTACAAGTAAATAGAAAGTGTAAACCTGGGTGTAACGTTTTAACAATCTTGGTTAAAGAAGTGATGTGATCATGTCATACTACATTTGAGCGAAATATGATGTCATATTACTGACAGAAGCTAATTATGAACAGCATTTTAATGTGTGATTTACTCAATTTTTTGTTTAAACATTATTACATGTAAGTGTTATAGCATAAATAGAATTTGAAACTAATGTTTTTATTATGGAAAATATCAACCACATGTAGTTAATTGGCAGAGCCTCAACATATACCAACTAACCTAAACTTGTTTGATATTTTCCATATTGAAAACACTCAAGACTTTCTGTCTATCATAAACGGGATGTAGAACAGCACAACCTGAGTTTCGAGGGGAGGAAGGATCGATCCTCTTCAGAGGACACATTGGGCTATTTCTCATTCCAACCAGTGATCTATTACTGGTCTACCAAAGGTTGTGGTGTTGTCTGTAGGTCTGTCTGTCTGTCTGTCTGTCTGTCTGTCTGTCTGTCTGTCTGTCTGTCTGTCTGTCTGTCTGTCTGTCTGTCTGTTTGTCTGTCTGTCTGTCTGTCTGTCTGTCTGTCTGTCTGTCTGTCTGTCTGTCTGTCTGTCTGTCTGTCTGTATCTGTCTGTCTCTCTATCTCTATACGTAAACCTTGTTCCGATATTTTCATGTAATCAGATTTAATAGTTTTATTTTAAGCTAGTACAGTGTGTAATCAATAAGGCAGTGATGAGAAGCGAGCGCGAGTGGATGTGAAAATGACATAATAAACAGATAGTACACACGTCATTAATAAACCAGACACACACTGAACACCTCATTGATCACCGCCATCAATCCATCAGCTCACACTTTCACCGTTTGTCAGTCAAATGGCTTAAAGATGATAACAAATCTCTATACTTATAACCGGTCTCATCTATTCACTTATTACACGACATCACACATACGCTTTGATGCACGGACATGCAAGTAACCAGCATTATAGACCTTTCAGAACTGAACACTTTCGTAACCTTTTTATGGGTTATGCTATAATGTTTCCACAAGTTAACCCATTCAAATATGTACACTTGTACATGTGTAAGCCATCTTTGGATAAAATAATCAAATTCATTTATCAAGATGTAATAAAGGTTGAATATTCATTGATATACTGAAATAAAGCAGATCTAATTCTCATAAATAGGTTAGTAAATCATCTGAACAAATTCGGCATTAATGAGTTCGATACATACAAATTCATGTTGGCTGATAATTCAGAATATTTTCCTTCTGCTATAGTATTTTTGATATATCTCATATTGTTCTTTCATGTTTTAACATTGGATGTCTTTGAATGTGAATGGAAAAGATTGACATGACAAAGGAGAGCCAAAGGGAAATTGTGACAAAGTATAAATGGCAGGTACTCACGATTCACTGCCAAACCAGTGATGATACTACATGTACGTGTAGATGTATGCAATTACATGTACCTATTGCTGTTCTTGCAGGGCTTTTAAGCCTGCAAAGGGCATTGGTCAACTCAGCAACTGGGTGCAGAGTTGATGGTCGTGGTAGGGGTGATGTTGTCACATCGAAATGTTTCATATGAGGACACAAGTTGTCATATTACTCTATATACATGTACACTGTAGATACATGTATATACAATGTAGCATACAGTACCATTTTATAATTAGCATAAAATGTACTTGTGGTGTTGACATATGATAAACATATGCATCAGATATGCTGTATTCACTCCAAAGCTCTCTGTTTGTAAGTAATTCTGTTTGGAAAATAAAAATAAATATCGTACATGTTTGTTCCTCAATCGAAATGGCAATCAGGATTTTTAAACTGGAGAATACATGTACATGACGTATACTGCATACATTTTTTTCAGGGTTTAATCTACCATACAATTTGGGACCGGTTACCGGCCCCATTCCCTAGCGGGAATTCCAAATTTGAAAAATAATATTTCCCAATTTTTAAAAAATAATTTCCAAAAAAAACAGCACAGATGACTGGATAAAAAGAAGTTC
>JAULBR010158209.1:5625-28962 GCA_032355825.1 Melanodrymia aurantiaca | reverse complement strand
TATATGGGTACTTATACTTTGGATATGTAACTTTTCAATGCATTGACCTTATTTTACGTGTTATTCTTCCTTTAACAAATAAAATATTGTAATGCAAAAATATAAAAAAATCTTCAGAAAAATCCATCGTCTGCCATTGAAAATCGAGGATTTGCATTAAAATAGTTTTATTTGTTAACCTAAAGTTGTATTATTTGCACACAATAGGACTTTTTTTTAATTTTCAAAAATGTTTACCTTTTTTCTCTACGTTAAACGAAACTAAAGTTATCTACGGAAAACATACTACAAAAGTTCAGACATGGAGTACATGTACAGTGTATAGTGCTAAAACAAGATGGAATGTTTGAAAAAGAACATTTTTGAATGTCACAACTGTTTTCGTATTTTTTGCTATCATCAATATGATTAAGAAGTTGGAAAATGTCAGTTCTTACCAGGGTATAATATTGTTTTGACTGCCTTTAACTTAGTATTCCAAGGGAATTTTCTTCCATTCAGCATTTTGCGATGGTTTGTGTTTAGTCATGATACAAGTGTTTACGTTCTATTTTTTTTTAATGAAAAAGTAACATCGATAATTCTAAAAATAATAATTATATGTACAGTACAAACTGTAGAGATTTCACAAGTTTTTCTCTCATATGCTTTTAAGTGTTTGAGTGTAGGTCTTAATGGCCGTAACACTTTACACAAAACAGCCTATTAGAAAGATGAATAGGTATGGTACAATAACATTTTATATATTGATAAATTGGAAAATATTGCTCTCAGACCTAGATCTAGTTGCACGTTGTTTTAAAGGCAACTACATTAAACTAGTCATTTTAATGCCCAAAGAGCAATGTGTTTGTGTTATTTGAAATCAATTAAACGGAAAGTTGTTAGCTCTACGGGTATAATAGTGTATAAACATATCGCCCATACATCATTATCCAAATCATGGATCACCGTATTTGTATTTTACTTCATCTGTTGTGTGGGCAATGTCAACATGGTAGATGAAAGTCATGCATAATCACAGTTGTTTTACGGTGACATTGATGTTTCCCAGTGTACACATCTAACGAACTGTGATCTGTCACATTAAGGATCAAAGGCCGCTGAATATTAAATTCTCATTGGTTCAGTATCTGTGTTCAATCCTGCTAAAAGCATTGCTTTGTTGTATTTATGCTATATTTGTCGATCTATTGATAGCTTGTTTTTGGAAATATTTCTATTTGGATATATTGATTCCGTTTAGTTTCGTAATTGTTTTCGTTTATAATATGATATATGTGTGTGCGTGCGTGTTTGTGTGTGTGCGTGTGTGTGTGTGTGTGTGCGTGCGTGTGTGCGCGCGCAGGTGTATAAATTATATAATAGTACTTGGACAAGGCTTGAATAATCTTCCAACGTCTTTCTATAATAATATATTATTATATATTTTGCTTTGTCTTCATTCTGTCTTTTATTTACTTATATTATTGTCATTCTAACTTGCTCCAAATTATATACACTTTCGACCGAGCAGTCAATTATTATGTTAAGCTGTCTCGCTAAATTTGATTTCGTTTTGCCAAGTTGTATTTAGCATATAAATTTTGTAAACTGGCAGACCCTTTCTTTTATGTACTTAGCACACATTTTTTTAACTGAATCAACTTAATTTGTCGATGTTTTATAAATTATAAAATTGTGTTTAAAACATGTTCCTAATTTGTCTAAGATGTGACTAGCTTACTTGTTATCTCTCTCTATCTCTCGTGTTTTTCAATACACGAAGAATCGGAGTTTTTATCCGGTACTGTTGGTACCAACCTTAATTGGATTGGAGCGCATGTAATCGTTCTATCGTAACGTTAATCGAAGCGGGGGCGGGAGTTGGGTGTCCTAATCGTGTAACTTACTGTAAGGGAACTAATTCTAATAGCCTAACTACAGAAATAGTGTTTTCTTTTCACAAATAATTACAGTACTCCTGTCCACAAAAAAATTATAAATGATTCTCAAATTCTTTGATAGGCGAAAGAACATTTTAAAGCTTGATAGTTAAGTGTATTGGCGAAGTGGTGTTTGGGGGGAAAGCCTAGTTATAACGTACCTTAAAACGTCTTCAGTTCCGTTAATGATATTTTACTACTTATTTCTTCTCATCAAGTTTATTTCCAACCCCTAGACAGGTTGCATTATTTTACTAGAAATTAAGCTATTTCGCATACGTAATTTTTTTAAAAATCAATTTTACTTTTTAGCACTGGTTTAATCAGTTTTATTTCTTCGAATGAGATAACATTTTGCCAAACTTCATTCGCTATACGCGAGAGTCCGCACAGTTTAATCACATGGAAGATACTATATTCGGTGGCAACCCAATGCTATAAAAGCCAGTGCGATTGGTCCCCTTCATGCCAAAAATGGATACTTAATGTTCTTTGTTCACTAATAATATTCCTTTAAACCAGTCATAATTGTTACGGTAGACTTTAAAAATAAATAAAACATCATATTAATGAGACTAATAAATAATTTGTAACAGAAAACATTAGTATTCACACTTGTTGCAAACGAGCATCATGATTTGAATCCGAATGAAATAGTCGTTTAGTATGTAGACCTCAACCATTGCACGTGAGTACACTACGAGTAACTCTACTTGCAGCTGCACCCTGATCAGTTGGTGTTACTACTTGACCTGCTGCTGGATGAAGATTCTGTACCCAGCACGATCCTAGAGGCTCTGCGTACAACCTACTCTCTGCAGACGGCAAATGCTGAGGCAGGAATAGTTTTAAAGATTACTTAAATTTAATAAATGAAAATATTATTAAATTATATTATTCATATTGATCCTAATGCGTCCAACGTCACCTGTATTGTATGCCCATGACCTCTGTACACATAATAATCGAAGTTGTTTTTATGTGTTTCAATGCATTAATACCTACTGATCCCAAAGCATCCCAAAATAATACTTTATACACCATTATATCAAATATTTGCAAAAAGCAATTATATTCCGATTAACTCCAACATTCGGAGCTCAGAATTGTCTGGGCCTGACTGTATGAAACAATAATGTGTGACGGTCTGCTAAGTTATATTAACTGAACCAAAAAATCCAGTAAACTTAAAGTGACATTCAATTGTTTGTTTGCCGGATGTTTGTTCACAGGTAAAACATCGCTGGTGTGAGCTGGTTGTTCGAGACAAGACTCTCAAGTACTACGATGATGTTAGAGAGTTTCTTCTCCAAAACCAGGTACAGCCATGGAGTTTGCCTCTTTACACCTGGGGCGCTATTTATCAAACAACTTAAGTTTTTCTTAAGTTTTGACTTAAGTTTCATTAAACTGAATAAGGTAAGACAACGACGTAAGCTTAAGTTTTTGTAAAATTCTTAAGACACCTCCAAAACTTATGTCTAGGGTTTTTTTTCTTTCTCAGAACTGAAGTCACAATCTTAGAGACTTAAGTTTTGTCTTAGACTTAAGTCTTATTTCTGACTTAAGTCGCTTAATAAATACCGCCCCTGATGTATGTTGAATGAGCTTACACCTATACCATCTATTTGATTGCTCATGGATAATCAGTATGCGCTTTTTCAGTCAATCCCACTTGCTAAACGTATTATATTAGTATACGCTTACAGATTCAAGGAACACCGGAAAGATGTACAATAAAATGGAATATCTTATGTTTCGAATAGTCAATTTGTTGTTTAACCCATCTTATTAATTTTCTAGTACAGTCAAATATGGCGTATACAAAGACATCAGTAGGTGCAAACTTTATGTGCAAGTTGCATGTATGTACAATGTCGTGTTTTATACATTTATAACAGATTATAAAACCATCGTGCAACGTTACCCTAACATATTATCTCTAAGCAATCCCAACACCTGCAAACGCACTAGTCCTGCTAGCATAACATGTACAGTGCTTGAAGCAATATTGGAGTGTTCACGACAACGCACTTGAGCCGGAAGTCCAAAAAGTGATCTTTCGTTTCCTAATTATCCTCGTGATGCTGCACCCTTGGCTAATCCTGTCACTGCGTGTTTAACGGTTTGTACTTGATGGTGTACGCTTTTCAGATGTATGGCCTGTCAGTATTGTCTTCATAAGTGTATGTCTGTCTGTGAAACATCATTATCTTATACTTTTCCACACTGGTTGTCAGTTTGAATGAATGGATTAATGACTCCCAGGTGAAACAAACATGTGGGAGTGGAGTGCACTTCGGCCACTTCGGCCATGTGAAGCTGTATAAATAAAAGCCATAAGTTCATGGACGGTCTTCAAATGTGTCATTCCGTAATGAAGGGCTATTTGCACTGCTATTCTCAAGTACATAGATACCATTTTAATAAGATAATTGCTTCGTTGTTTTGATTCTAACACGATAAAATAAGTCGAAGTTATTGTCGACATAGTGGAATTAGACATTAATATTTAATTAGATGCGTATAAATTAAAATGTGTTGTTTTTTTTAGTTTGTTTTATCATATAACACGATTTATACTGTAACGGCGAGCTCAGTTCAATCTTACGATTACACAGATCAGTCGAGGATTCACGTTTCTGTATCAGACTGTGATTGTGCCATGATTATGTAAAACATAATTATTTGTCACCAAATAAGTGTGATCTGGGTGCACTGGAAATGAGTTTGTAGACACCCCAGCAAAAGAAGGATCCAATAAAACGGAGAGGACAACAACATTCAAAGAAGCCAAGCTAAAGAACACATGGAAACAACAGCACCCAGGCTGTAAAAACGACTACCTGACGAGATCCGACATCCGAGCTATTAACAATATTCCGGCTGCGAACTTGTCACAACCGCAATAACCATAATCTATTTACAAAATTCCGCATTGGTAATTCTGGCAAAATACCGCTGGGGCAACAGGCAACATGACCACCGGACATCTGCTGCAGTCCTGTCCACTCTACGAAGCCATCAGAGACCGCGTCTGAAGGGTGGAAACTATGCTCGCGGTAAAGCTATTCAGAAGCCTTGGGGCCTTCCGGTGCACAGCATCTTTCGTATGGGTCCCCTGAGGATGATCGATTCTTCGACCCATCGAGCCGCAGGCAGACGCTCTACTGCTGAGCTACCCCCCGTTCCTGCTAAACAAGACACATAATGATATATCAATACAAACAGACACAAGTATTAGCAATTTAGATAAAACGGACAATACTGCTCATTTAATAATTGTCCTGCAAACTAAACAGCATAAAGAATAAAACGTGTTTTTATTGCAATTATTATTGTTATTCTACAATACACCGTTGTTCTCAATGTTAAGTTTCCATAGGATAAATACATTTAATGAATTGATGTTGATTTTGTTCACAGGCGATGGGTGTTTACCTCTATGGAGAGATGATGATTTCTGGTTCTTCCAAACAGAAACAAATAGCGATGGAGTGCTTTCAGCTGTTAAAACGAGACATGCCAGAGGGAGTGATAAAAACAGTTCATAGCATGTTATATGGTGACTAACTAGTAATTTAATTGATATATTTTATTTAGCACCCAGTCATCTATCTAGCTGGTTATTTGAAGCATCACAGCACATACATTTTAAAATAAGTGAATCTATCTGTAAGTTGAGAAACAATTTGAACTGAAAAATGTATTGCTATCCAATGACCAATGTGGTTCCAGTGGTGTCGCTAAATAAACACATTTTATATTTTTATCTGTATTGTTTTATTTACAAAGCAATTTGTTGAAATAGGTATTATTTTTAACAACTGTTAAGTTGCTATTAGTTCTCTGTCACTCTTGGGGATGGATAGTTCACCAGCAGTATTACCAGCCGATTACCAGGTAAATAAAACTACTGACTGCGCTTAGGTGGACCGACTAGCATATATTAAAGACATTAAAGCGTTAAAAGGGAGCACAAAGAATCAAATGTAAAAATAAATGTATTACGACAAGACGCACACACGTACATAATATTTTACAATATTCAAAACCACCGTGAGCTGCTTGAGAAGCTTCTACATGTTTCTAATTGTGACCTCGTATACAAATGTGGTTCTGTTTTAAGTTTGTGGTTTTCTTTAATGGAGTGACATTCTGGTTTTTGTGTCTGTTTCACCCAAATATGGCTAAGAAAAGTAAACAGATCTGCTACCAATTAAAATTGAGATTAGTCTCCAACCAGTATACAATATAGAACTTAGACATCAATATGAAAACAGAATAGACAGCACAACTATTGAAGGGCCATCCACTCTGTCATATAGGATGGAGATGCAGGAGGTCTGTTTGAATTTGACAATGACAACGAACTAATTATTGATTTTGTATCAACGCATAGCTTTGTGAAATTGTTCAACGGATTAACAATTTTGAAAAAGGGTCATGATGGACACAAAACTGATAAAATCAGGTCACAGGAAAAACTTTCCCGCGAAACTTAGATGTATGCGATCACGTGTACATTTAAAATGCAATTGATGCACGTGTTTAAGCCCATCATTGTTGGGAGTATAAATCTTTTTTTTTCGTTGTTGAGACTCGAACCAAGGCAATACGCATACACAACTGTGCCTTGGTGTCGCTGCCAGACTCCCAATAACGCCCTGAATCACAGTTAACAGGCATGCCACACAGTGTTGCATTACCGTATATCTGTTTTGAACATCCCTATTGCTATAGTCAAATTTTAAACATCCCAAAAGCATGCAATTCATGCTTTTAAAAAGGAAGGGCCCTAAAATGCACGTGCATGTGAAGACAGGTGACTGCTAGGATATCTGCATTATGGGAACTTTATTCTATGACCCCGTTTTATAAATTCTCTGTCAATGTGGTTACATGCCCCTATTTCAGCACTGTGTATTCAATACAACGTTCATAATGGGCTATACACAGTTAATAATTTGTTCTTTCGCATTGCCGCTTTCAAATAGGGCGCTTACAACTCCATCCTACGTGACAAAATTAGTGACCCTTCACTAGTTGCACTGAGCATGTGGAGTAAAACCATAATTTGTACATTTATCTGGTGAAATACAGATGTTAATTATAACTTATTTACGTGCTTATTTCCTGTTCGTGAGAGAAGTTTGGGCATATGAATGGTAGATTCAAGACCAATGGTGGATCGAAATTGGTTCAAGCCATGTCTGTAACATATGAACTCGTAATTAATAGTCTATTTTGTGAACTCTTCAAAGATGTAGACGAACTTGAATGCAGAAAAAGAAGAAAATGAGCGCATTTCTTTGCGACTGTGAAAAAGTCGAAAATTCAGATATCCCCAACTGCCTGTCCAGGACAAAAGTTAGCGTTGATATCATACAGATGGTTGAAGTTGTCAATTATTTTTTAAACATGTTAAACTACCTTAATTTATATTATAGGCGACCAAAATTAGGCATGTTTAAAACGGTTTCGAGCACTAACCTTAGTAATAATCAATTCATGGGTTTTTGTGGGCAAGTGATACGAATTAGTCCTTTAATGATTGAGTTCAATATAATATTATATAAATTGAGATAGTGCTTTGAATTGCCCAAAATATAATAATATACAAATATAATACCAAACACAAATTTAGATTTCCCCACAATCAACTCCTCGTGAACCCATGAGATTAAAGAAAGACATAATTTGCTATTTAATGGTATGCATTAGGTGATAAATAGCTTAGGAGTATATAATTCGATAAGTATAATTTTAATAATTGAATTTCCTTTGTTGGAATATAATTTGTTTTCTGTGGAATGCGTGGTGCTATTACATCCGCACGTTAGTTACATAAAAATTATATATGCAACTGTTTCAGTAAACGAGTCCATTATTTCATTTCTATGCTAATAATCTTCAGATGTTTGTGTATTTCTTCTTTCTTCACTTTGCATGAGAATCTTTTTGAAATTTACTCTCCGTTATTGCCGTATATGATTTTCACGCCCAATTCCATAATTACATGTATTTTTCTTTGTTCTGTTTCTGCCTGATCTTCAAAGAAAACAAATCTATAACTAATCCGTTGGTTGTGACTACATGCTTCTTTAGTCAGAGTTTGCACCGATGGCGATCTACCACTGATTTTGAATGGATCATTGAGTTTCACAAACACTCCCCTACAACCAAGTTTAGTGAGAGGAGCATGTTCAAGTTTCACAGATTATCACCATTAGTCAAGCATCCGGGAATAGCACGGAAATACCGCATGCCTGATAGCTGCCTCGCCTGAGCATCGAGCACTTTATCAATTACTAAGTGTTCTTCCGTGTCCATGCGCAGAATCATCTCGACACTTTCTCCAATTCGGCAAAATAAACTTTTATTACAAAAACGTTACGGACAACGTTCCAATGTCTCTAATCACAGCACTGATTTGTATGGTCATTAATACGTAGAAGTTTTATTACAAAAGTTATGAAACAGTCTGTCGTCTTATTATAGGGATTGAAGATAAAAACACATTTCACAAAACGAGTACTGATTTACCAGAAATTGAAGGAACTATAAAAATATAATAAAAAGTAAATTAAAATTATACTACATTGAGATGTCCAAAGCCGATAAGTTCTTAAAATGATATCTAAGCTACCTGCTGTTGTGATAAATGTAGTTCTATATGTTCTGGGAAAGTGGCTGCCAGTTATGAGCTTTTTGAGTGTTGTTACGGATAGTTGCCCCATTCAGTGAAACTTGAACACGCTCCTTTCCCTAACCGAGTTTGGACAGAGAGTTTGCACATTTGAATAATAGTTTAAAGACCAATGGTGGATCGACATTAGGTTCAAACCATGTCTATAACATAGTCTATTTCTGAATTCCTCCTTCGAAAATGTAGACGAACTTGAATGCAGAAAAATACCATAAAAGAGTTGAAAATGTATCTGTACTAAATAAAGAAAAAGCAGACTTTAAATTGCCTGAAAACTGTGCAAAGCATTGCGTCCATAAAACTGAAAAACAATACCGAGAGACAATTACATGTACTTGCAAATGTTACGTTGTAACAGATGAGCTATAGCATCAGAAACTCAATATTTGAAAAATCAAGTTTGAACATGTCTTTTTTCAAGAATTCATGAACTCTAGACTACCATAAACATGCTGATAACAGAAGAAACCACACACAAATTATTGTAGTAACGATACTATAATTAATGCTAACGAAAGGAAAACGAGCAAAATCGTTCTGGGTTCACGAGTCCATGTACATTTGTACATGTGTAGGCCTAATTACGAAACATACATGTGTATTTCATTATATTATGTGTCAATGATTATTCAATGGATATCCTGTACATACAACTCAGTATATCATTAGATTCCAATCCTCTGTCTTTACATATCGGTATTTTTAGGACTCTGTGACTCTTTCTTATAAATGCTATTTTTGGAGATAGGAAAACTTTGCTACAAAATGCAATATCTATGTAGTATATTTATTAATTATGGTTAAATGAGTTCCTGTGTTGTATTGCAATGAAACGATACTATAATTGATATTATATATATTATTACTTACTACTACTTGAGTTAATTATATCAGTTTATATAGCTTGCTTAGTGATTAATATTAACACACATGATCTCTAATAGATTCGCCTGCAGTGTCAGCTAGAACAAACTTAAATGTCAACGACTCATGTTTATTTGAGATGGACTTCTTTTCACACTTATTTTGTTTTATATACTCTAAATAATTTCATTAGTGGGTGTAACACTTAACTGAAATTACAACATTAGGTTTCTCCGTAACAATGATTTGTTGATAAGAAATCCACAGACACTGACCTCTACACGATTGTCAATACTATCCACTTAGAAAGAGTCAATTGTTCCATTAATGTGTGGCAATATTCCTTCACCTTCAAGGTTTAGCGTATGTTAATCACATCTGTCGTGGAGAATGTGTGGGAGAACAGAACAGGACTGTATTAGGCCTACGCTCCGGTCGTTCAGCAACGGCACATTTATCACTATCTAAACAACTTCATTAGTAGTAATTATTAGTATTACACCATATTAACAGGTACAAAAATGTAGGTTCATTAAATGTTATGTGCATACATATATGTATCATTGGGTGTGGAATTGAGAAAATTTATTTAAATATTTCTGTAACAGGTCTGCCTAGATATAATAACATTTCAGTCGACTTTTTTCTTTAGTTATTCCTTTGAAATAGACAGCGACATAACTGTATTTTATAAGAAAAATTTCTTTTATTTGCACTTTCCCATAGACAGGACTGTACATAGTACATGTACATGTACTACGACCTTTGTTGAGCCAGTTGTGGACACTGGTCGGTTAAGTGGAAGTACACCTACCCATTGAGACTTGCGAAGGGTTGGAGTCGGTACTGGGATTAAGATTCCCAGATGCCATGAACAGAATTCGAATCCAGTACCTACATGTACCAGCCTGAAGTCCGAAGAGATCGGTACCATTAAGGTTCTAGTCATCAATTTGTTAGATGATGAACGATACAGACAAGCAGAAGTGCACACGAACAGCCTGGGGCCTGTTCCACAAAACATCGTAAGTCCAGTTTACGACTAGTTGTAGACGTAAACGTAAGTCGAGAAATTGTTAGTGATACGACTATGGTTAGTAGTTGAGATGTCATGAGTTTTTGATCATTTGTGGCGTATTACCCGAGGATGCTATTCATTATTTGGCACCAGTATGTTTAATTATATTTTGGGACACACTTTTAGTCAGATATTTACGTTTACGTCCACAACTATAGTCGTAAATGTTTTGTGGAACAGGCCCCTGGTTCTTGAAGGCAGCTTTCCAGGAACACTACACATGCTTCCTAAGGTCGTCACTGGGTCAATGCACTTTACCCGGGAGATCCAGATAACAACTCGTTAACGCCGGCTGCGTGTCCGCCATTCCCTTGTACGATTAATGTCGGATGTTGGTGCAGATAAACCGGATGCCGTCAGGGCAGCTATCGTTTCCGGCGAGTGCTCGTATATATGCGATACTTGCGCCCACACCTGCCTTACGTTTAATATGGCGAGCGCTCTAGAACTATGAGACTGGTACCGATCGTGTACTATCATATCACATTCATTTAATGTTAGATGCAAATATCGGTGTCAAAAACGTTTTGTCTCGGTAGCAGAACGCTCGCCCTATTGAACGTAGGGATGCTTTCCCGCCAACGGTCGACTATTTCGTGTCTCTAAAGTATTCACGGTGCCGATTTCATCATGTGACGAGTGTCAGATCTTTATTGGAGGAACAGTCTGTCAATTTCTGACACCCCAGCTGCCGATTCATCGTTGACAGCCCCGACCTCAACAAACATCGGACCATAACGTATATTAAATCGAAATTAAGACAATTAATATTAATGTATGTATCAACGTCACGCGAATAGAAATAAATGAACTTTGTACACAAATTTATATTGATTTTTTTTTCCGTTTCACAAGAATAAACCAACAAAAATGTGAACTGAAACAAATTTACAAAATAAGCTAACGTCTTTTAAGAATGTTCTGTCAATCGACAGTGACATTTGTGTTGATATGTTTGGCTGTGCACTGTCCAGAACATTCGACTATTAGAGATACTATGCTGGAAATATCCGATTTCTCACAAGGCATTAATTAAGCACATTCATTACTTGTATCTGAATGCGGCTACACTGCACAGTTTAGTCTAATTATAGCATTGAAAAGTCGTTTTGGTGCGTTCCTAAATAGCATTTCCATTTCTCGCAGTTTCCTTTTTACTTTGAACACGCTAACATAATAATTATGTTGAGGTTATCCGTTGGTTTCTGTTATTGCTAAAATGTTGTCAGTAGAATGTTATTCCATGAACTTAGTATGTCTTCACTTAGCAGTTTGTATTATATTCCAATTATACGCCAATAAATAAACATGGTCAATTACGTTCGAAATGCGTATAGCGCAAGAAATCCCAAGACTACCGATACGAGTAGTTATTACATTTATTACCATGTGATCTATTGATTGGCGGACTCCTTGGATAAGATTAGCGTATTGTGTTGCTGTATTCCACGTCAGATAGTTTTCCACGGGCCGAAACTACAAACACATTGCACGTTCTCAAATCTCAAATAGTCTTGCACGTAGAATTAAAGTATTTCACTGACGCGTTATGTAAATTTTGGGGATACATTAGTTTGTTGGAGGGTTTTCCGAGGGTACTTTGTTTTAAGTAGCATCATGTCCTCAATCTCACGATTAGTTGTGCTCGTGAATCTCGTTTTCGGCCTAACGGTCTCAAACGAGATTCACACGCACAACTAATCGTGAGATTTCGGACATTATCCTACACATAGAGTCCGAATTGTTCTATATTCAAGTCTTCACTTAGTATTTTCTAATACATTCCGCTACACAGTTGGAATTTTTATCAGCCTTCACTTAGCAGTTTGTAATATAGGCACTGTTTCACGATACAGTCCAATCACAAATGCGCATACTCAGGAATGAGTTTGTTCCGGAAACAATTTTGTACTTCCGTTATCAGGGAGAGAGGTGTAGCTCAGCGGTATAGCATCAGCCTGTGGCTCGATGTGTGGAAGGATCTATCCTACTCTGAAGGAAAGTGGACATACAAGATCCCTTGCTGGTTTTCTCTGTGACCAAGTGTCGGTATAACAGTGTGTTTGACATCTAATAACCGCTGATTAATAATCAATATGTTCCAGTGGGGTCGTTAAACAAAACAACTTTATTTTATCTTCTAAAATTGCGAAACAACTTGCAACTTTGTCGCAAAGATGAAGCCTGCAAAAGCGGTCTACACCGTCATACATAATTATGTTGTCAGACAAGTGGGGACATTTTGTCTCGCCTTCGTCCGCCGTGTTTTTGGACAAATGTATGACCGTGTAGACAAGTCTTAAAGAATTCTTAAGTTGATAAAAATGAACCATTACCTAAACATAAAAAGAAAGTTTGTTTTAAAACGACCCCACTCATCACTGGAACACACGGATTAAGAATAGAACACTGCTGACACGGTATTGTGACACGTTATGTCTTCATTCCAACACACAGGATAGCACACATCGGGTTGCGTTGGGTCATGCTTGGTGTGCTTCCATCAGAAAAATGTTCAAGCACACCTATCATGGGCACAACCTCTGAGTTCGCCAGAGAGTTCTGTCCACGACAGGGATAGCACACATCACAGCACAACCGTTAATGTACCAGTCGTGTACCACTGGTTATAGTGAGAAATCACCCAATTGGTCCACTAATGATGATAGATCCGTTGATCTCCGTTCTCGCAATGAAACCGCGCTTATAATACCTGCATGCTTGGAACCAATCTGATTAAAATCAGTTGCTGCATCCGCTACATATTGTGCGCACCATAGGTAGCGGATGTAGGATCTGATTTTAATCAGATTTGGTTTAAATAGCTAATTTTACCAACGATGAGGCTTTTTGTCAATGCCAAATCAACGGCAGACCTTCGATACAATGTCACATTAATTTTGCCTTTTTTGAAGGAATCACCCAACCAAAATATTTCGTTATTTGTATCTAAATAACATCTAAGGACGAAACTGTTACTATGGAATAATCTTAGTTACTAGTGAAATTGTTTCAAGGTACATTGTATTTCCAACTAACCATGTGGTTGTAAACCACCGTTGTATTGTTTGTAGAGTACTATGCGATTGTTTGATGACTCACAGTACAAAGCATGGGAGATAAATGGGTTATAACTTATATGGAATTTGGCATATTATTACCAAAAACTGGTTACAATTTGACATGAGTACATGCTACGAGACCAACGACATGTCTGGAAAACCAAATGTAAGAATAGAAGAAAGATTAACACAATGTAGTTTTAAACCACGTAAACAAACGTGTTTGAAACCCAACACTTCCTCAGTTTATAGTGCTTCTTTGATCGGGAGTTAAGGGACTTTCGGGTTCTGGAAAAATAATATGTTGGACTTCGCTTTGCACACTTGTTCATAATTATATACGTATTTCGTCATTCATATCGTTTCAGCTGTACGCGCTTTTAGGAGTAAACTTATGGATGTTATTGCTACTGTTGCAACCAGGTTTGTTTTCTTGACCACCCGTTTTTCAACAAGACGTGCAGACCAATAAACGGCCGTGAATGGGCAGTCGCTACCTGGGGTGGGGGGGGGGGAGGTGTATGGTATTAATTGAACATCACTTCAGGTTCTGGTAGTATAATGTACCATGTTGGCAACATCAAACCGTGTTCAGGCAGAAGTGGCAGTCGTCTCTCATCTTTTGGTCCTGCCGATTGCAAGCCCAATGCCTATTTTATGTCATCTCCTCATATAAGATCACCAGGGTAGATGTACCGCTTGTTTGAAACAATATGTTACTCCCGACTCCCTTTCAAACCCGTTTTAGAGCTACCAGGTAGAGAGGTTCACAAGGTTAAACCTATGTCAACAACACCAAAAGCCCTGTTCAATAATGGATGTGTGTAAACTAGATGATTTGAAGATTGTCATTAAAGAAATGGTTGCAGCATGTTTGCGCGTTATGAGGTTTGCAGACACCGCCTGGAATCGCTATAGGCTGCTATAAGATTTGGGTCATACGAATCCACATACGTGTAAGAAGAGTGCGCATCCGAACACATGGAAGCTGATGATCATAAATATTCCTTTCAACTATTTCGATTTTCTTTCCACATAGAGCATAAGCTTTCCGCATATTCGTTTGTACATCTCCTGGAATCCCAGCTTAACGTAGCTAATGTGGTAAATAAACAAACGACAAACAAAACTGAAGATATTTCTGTCTTTTATTTGTGCCCAACAGTTTTTTCAGGTAATACGCAATGAATAAAGACGAAGTGGAATGATGAAATTGCATCTGTACCGATAGCTTCACCGACACTCATTCCACAACGCAACTGACAAAAGGCTAAATTAGCTTAGATCACTCTGAACTTATTTTCAGGGTTGTATGTATACTATAATATATTGTTAACCACTTGACGCATTTTGAAGCAATCAATCTAATTTTGCTGGTATATTTTAACGGAATAAAGTGAATCTATATTTAATATAACTCATGAATGCTTCTTATAATTGATTGTCAGTATAATTTCGTGATTATTGATCAAACGATTCCCAGGAAAATGAATCGAGTAGTGTCGCCGCACAAAAACATAGCAGCGGTGCATGGACTGAGATAGTTGTTTGTGATTAAACTTTACAATCATCGACCTTCACCTCTTCGTGGAAGTTAAACGATGTAACTATGTTCTGTAAAAGAGCAACGCTTCTTTAAAGCAGATCTCAGAATGCACTTTTTTAAAGCTTGAGCCACCTATGTTTGACCAGTGTACTTTTTTATTTTTATTTGCTCTGTTTACACTGCTGTTGGCATAATTATTACATCTTTCTTCCTATTTTTCTTGCATTTGGAATCGACATTTTTAGGATCTCCAAAACCAATTGCTTATCAAGACGAAAACATTATTTTTGTTTTTTCAATTTCTAAACGTTTCTCTATGAACTTTGGCAGACTGATTGTAATTTGTGCTATATTTTTTTACAAAACACTTAGGTTTTTGCGACAATCTTGAAAACTAATAATATTATCCATTATTTTTTCAATTAGTCAGCTGTCTGAGGAGCGAGTTTCTGCAAAGTTGTATATTATGTAGGTAAGTAATGATGCCAAACTACAGAGAAATTCAGATATATAAACTAAAAGTTGTAGTATTTGTAGAACGTCGACTTTGAAAAGCAAGAATGTTCCACAAATTTCGGGTTAACATACACTATATTTACCAGATCAGACAAAATTGCATTTGAAGGGAGGATCAAGGATGTTTCAAAACGCCTATCGTCGCAGTCCTGAAGCTCGTGAAGGGAGATCTGAGGGCTATCCCAAATCATTTATAATAAATGTTGTGTACATGGATACGCTATTCTGATATATTTCCTGAGTATTAAGAGTGAACATGTATTTACTGCCATTTCTTTCCACTCTTTTACCGTGCATTGTTTGACTAAACTGTTTTAGTTCTCACCCATTTTGTAATGGAGAAATACATACAAATTTAATGGTCACTTATAATTATATAGTCGTCTCCCAAATGGAGATGGGGGTCGTGTTTCTAGACCTATAAAGGCAACCCCTGCACTCGCTACAGCGTTTACTTGTATCCACTACCGACAACATGCACTTGTTTAGGATGTAAGTTACAATAACACGCTTGTTGAAGTTTCAAAAATCCAGAAGTGTCATTGTTACTGGATACCAGTTATCTTTCTTAATTAACGATATACATTTTCGTTACATGCAATCAAACATGTAATGCACAACGTACCGTATGTTGAAGATCCAAGCAATGGTACATGTGGTTAATATTATTTGCCGCCCGAAATTAACAGTGAGTTTATATGCATAATTATAGATTAAGTTCTTTATTTCGTCATTATGTTAAATATCAAGCAAAAATCCTAAACTGATAATATATATATATACACACAGATATATTTGTTCTGTTTTTTTCCTTCTAATTTGGTCATGTTAAAGGCATACAGTCGCGGCAGTTAATTGATTAAATTGCCTAATTAGCTATTACTAGGAACTAAAACATATACATTTGATTAGGTGCAGACAAGTAGTATATCCAACCACAGGCACAACATCACACTCGTCGATATGATTGTGTGTTATATTCTGAGTATTTTCCATTTAGTGACTCCC
This sequence comes from Melanodrymia aurantiaca, assembly GCA_032355825.1. Classification (NCBI taxonomy): domain Eukaryota; kingdom Metazoa; phylum Mollusca; class Gastropoda; order Neomphalida; family Peltospiridae; genus Melanodrymia; species Melanodrymia aurantiaca. Next base: position 12,254 of record JAULBR010158209.1, on the reverse strand, counting down.
TTTAAAGGATCCAGCTTGTCTGCGAAATAATGTGTGACATATTTAAAAGTTGAGTTACGAGACCACGTTTGGTGCTATACATGGACAAATCCATTTTGGACACTACACTAGTGATGTGATGGTAATCTCAATTTAGACAAATCAAAGCACGAGATATATGCTATTGGACATGCAGTGTGCTTTTAATACAAGAAGCCATCTTGACAGAAGTGAGCACTCAAATTTACGTGTTATGATAGCATTGCGAAATTATGCAATTTTATTCATTATTTCAGTTGTATTAGTTTGTCAGTTTGGCTATACAATACAGGCATATTAACAGCCACATATATAACACTTGTAATTTTAGCATAATGTATAAAAATTATAACTTAATAGCCAATAGTCAAACGCACATCTAAATAAGAGGCATCATCCAGGAAAATAATAATAATAATTATCATACTGTTGAATCTGTTTCGACATATTTATGGGACCACATCATCGTACGTGGGTGTTTATTGTTATTTGAAGTCCAGTGCTGAATGATTGGAAATATTGAAGCGGGAATAAAGAATGTGCAATTTAAGCAGAAGAAGATCAAAAGAATTGGTTTCCCGAGGCATCTATCCGCCACCATAGATCATGCCCACGCGACCTGTTCTGGCTTGAACACAATCTTCCCCTCCTCATGACAAAGCCGGAACTGACTGTCATCATTTGTCCGGTACATCTACTGACCGGGCACGTTGCCGGTGACGACGGTCCAGCACTTGATGGCACATAACCGGTGATCTAGTTTACAGCCGGCGAAACTCTTTTGAGTCCGGGACCTTTTAGCACAGGATATAAAGTCAGGCACACAGATCTCAACATAGCAGCCTGAAATAAAAGAAAGAAAGATAAAGTTTGTTTGTTTAACGACACCTCTTGAAGACATTGATTATAAATCAGCGGCTATTAGATGTCAAATGCACGGTTATATCCACCATTGGTAGGTCACTATTATAAAACATGACTTGTATTGGTTTTGCAATAGAAGGTTCTCATTTTAAAAAAGAACTACATGTACCACCATTTCAGAAAATCCTGCCCATGAGTCTGAAAATCACAATACCGGTTTTTTATTAAACAATTAATCACTTTGGTGAAATAAATAACATCAATGGATTAAAATATGTTTGGAATCTCTGTTCGTTTGTGTGAACTCTAAACAACTGACTTTTGGGGATTACATTTTATAGTCGAAACTATAAGTATTACAACCGAGTCTAGATCCTAAAGTTGTATTATTAATCGGCGTGGGGACATTTAGTATTCATCTCGTGTTTGATCTAGATCTGAATAAACCGATTACGCCATTAGGTAATGACATAAGCGATTCGGTTAGCTTGGGTCGCCAGTGGGCGTGGAAGCTACATGCCGTCCTTTGGCGTTTAAAATATTCGTTCAGAAAATGAGTTAAGATGTTGTTTGTTTAGCCAGGAACCAATTCAATTTCAATTCAATTCGTTTATTTACCGTATACCTTACGGTACATAGGCATGGCAAGAAATTTAAACAACAAAACTGTGATATGGCCAAAGGCACAGTCGAAGGGATATGGCAACAAAGTAGAATTGCATGTGTTCACGAACCACTGCCAAAAGTGATTCGTCTGGTGTGAATAAATAATCTTTTCAACTGAAGTAGGATATCTTGCGTACTGCATAAACTATATCAGTTCAGGCAGATATGAGTAAAAATGATAGATTACTGCTGCGTGGTATGATTGGTGTGAATCTGATTGTAATAAATATTTTGGTAACTATTATGTATTATAAATAATATTCTTAGATTAATAATCTATGTATGTCAAATTAAAGTAAGCGGCGGGCTTCGTTTATTTAATATAAACAATAATAATTATATGTTGTGTAATTGTTGGGGAAAACAATCTTGATAATAATAGTTAAAGTAAACATAATATGCAGATCCTATATAATTTACAATGATGTTCTGTAGACATATTATTTGTCGAATTAAGAACACATTTCACTCCTGACTGACTTAATAGAATGCGTTCACAGCCACGACTGTACTAACAGGAAACTAATGTCACAGACTGCATATATAGTGTACCCTTGCAATTATATCATTTTAAATGGCTTCAAGCGACTATTTCTGTAACAACTTGATACTGATTTAATAAAATCATGAAACAGAACCGTCTACACTATTGCGACTCATTTAGTGACATAAAACAAACAATTAAGTCGGTCGTCTAACCTAAACTCTCCACGCTCAAGGTTAACTGAAACCTTCCAAAACTTGTTTGTATGACAGCACTATTTGAACCTAATATATCGGTTAATAGGGAAATAACTGCCCAATACTATTGAGAGCAAGTTATTTGATGGCGGTAGTAGTAGGGATTTATTCGAAGGCACGGTCAAAGAGTACAGGAAACATAATAACCTACAATTATACTGTTCGGTACCATGAGAAATAACGGCACAGAAGCAAAAAAACAAAACAAATGACGTCAGCATATAACGAGTAAATACGTATCAAATACCCAGAATAGTGCCCAACTTGCATTATAAACATGTTATTGTGTTTTATTTATATTATATAAAAGGATTGGCACAAGTTATCCAACTTATTAGACCCTCTGCCATACATAATATTATACAATATTATAACAAAGATAATATAATAATATTTACAATGACGGTTGATTTGAGTAGAAAATATAAATACAAATTTATGTGCTTACTATATAGTTCCGTGGAACTTCGGGTACTCGAGCCTGAACTTTTAGATGTTATGTCGCGATCTGTAAACAATAAAATGAGAATATTCTATTACAATTGCATCACGAGCGAAAGGTAAACATTTTTTTTTAGATATCTACTGTAACTATGCATACAAAATACCTATTACCAGTATTTGTTAATTATATTATTTTGTTGGTAGAAAGAGTTATGACTAGCAAAACAAACTATGTATCCTGTTGAATAAAAAAGCGAAACAAAACATCTGCAACAAACAGAACAACAGTTACAAACATCTATTTTTTGTCTCCATTTCCGGTTTTTCTAAAAAGTATAATGTGCGCCATGACTTACATGTATGACTGTACAAAACACGGAATATTTAGTACTAACGCTACAGTTAGTATTTAAGACACTATACCATTTCATTCAATTTTGTTTTATCACTTCGTTCACACACCACATGCACTACGTTCGATTATTCGTGTTAATTTTGGTAATGATTATAGCGACAATCGAATAGCATGTTCATAAACATTATAATGAAAGTAGTTCTACTTCAATGTATAAGCTAATATTAATCGATAATCACGTGCTAATTGAGTTCATGTGACAAGATTTAACACTCGGAGCACGTACATTTTGTGGGTAAACATTGCAGACCATCAGCACGATTTTTTTGCCCCAAGGGTAGCTTAAATTACGTTCGGTGGGAATTTCTATTGAGCACTAGTGTGCAAAAAGTGTAAACCTATCACATTTGCATTCAGCGAATATAGTAAATACATGCATCTGATAATTATAATTATTTTCTATGCTTGGAAGAAAAATATGTTTATTACGTTCATGTGCAGAAACTGTTTTCGTGTAATGTCGGTAAAAAGTTTTTTGGAATGTTTGTAAATCCGGACAAAGGATCATGGATAATGTATGAGGCATTGCGTTCAATAATGCGAGCGCTCTGGAACTATGTGACTGGTACCGATCGTGTACTATCACATCACATTCATTTAATGTAGACGCAAATATCGGTGTCAAAACGTTTTGTCTCAGAAGCAGAACGCCTGCGCTATTGAACACAAGGGTGGGTGCTATAAAATTCTGCTGTAAATTGTGAAAGATGACCACATACAGTCTGACCACGTACAATCTGACCAGGTACAATCTCTGTACGGCTTACAGTGTGGTGCCATAACATTGCATCAACAGTTCTTGAATGTTATAAATATAAAGCAAAAGATCTTACTTCAAAATGACACCTGTGGAATTGCGTTATGTCAACGGGTTTTTGCTCCCATGTGTCACAATTTATATTCAAACATAACAACAGACGACAAACTTAAGGATGTGATGTGTTCGTTAATGTTTCTCTTTATTTGCGGCCTCATGAAATATGAATACTAATCGGAATCTAGCCATGATGTTTTCAAATCAAATGGTAAAAATAATTACTTAAATGAACGAAAGAACACTAAATTGGTTTAACAGGACTTGATACCCTTGTACGTCATCATCTCAACGCCATCTAAATATTAGCCCTGTCAGAATTTGTAGGTAATAAACTTGTACTAATACTTACTTTTATAATAATCACTTTGTTCAACTGGCCCGTATTCATCTAGCGACTTTTTACTCCACCATGCTGAAATTAAAAGATAAAATATCAAACATCAACAATGCAACAATACTAATATCCTCAGTGTTTATCAGGAAGACAGTACTTTGTCTTGCAGGGAGATAATAGTATCAGTGTCTTCCAGTGTCTATTGGTGAGTTAAGAAGACCATTGCTGAATGTACCACGATGCGACAATGATACCGTGACTAAATATAACGGAAAACAACACCTAACCCTGACACAAGCGTTATAAAAAAATGTATGTCAGTGGTTTTTTTGTAGTGTTTGGAATCGGGAATAACATGAAAAGGGATCAATATATCTATATAATAGTGTATTCGTGAGGTAGACGATTCATTATTGTGTTTTCCTCACAATGCCTTCTGAGCAGTGATTATTTGTGGATAGTATTGTTTTCTGCCATGTCCATTGGAGTTGATTACAAGTTTCAACCAGTAGCTTAACACCATCATAGAGTTACATCCAATGTATACTTGATTTCGCCAGTATCAAAATGGCCGTTAGCTTAATAATGACAGTTATTAAGACTCGTAAAGGATGGAATGATTCTGGAAAACGCCATTCGTGAAAAAACACTATTTCCGGTTTCTTTCGATTTACAACATCCATAAAGCATTCCATTCAAGTCTTCTTCGCTAATATGCTGAGTGGATCATACAAATCTCCACTGGTATTTTAAAAGAAATATATAAATATCAATTAATACGCTGAGTAAATTCTAAACTATCAACTGATAGTAGTATCCTGAGTGATCTCTACAAATCTCTATTAACTCCTTTCGAAGTAGTACCTTGGGCGAATCCTTCAAATCTCCATTAGTACGCTGAGTGAATCATAAACTCTCCATTGCCCGATCCAAGTAAATGTCCACTACTAAGGCTGCACGGTTCACTCCAATGTCAACTAGCACGTTAAGCGATCCATACACATGTCCACTGCCTATAGTCCCAAATATCCACAGTACAGAAGTAGCAATTTGGACTATAATATAACTTTAAAGCAAGAATTGATGCTAAACAACGAACAAGACGTGAGAGTAAATCTGCTAAATGTCTCTCGTAATATGTCCAGTGCATACTCGATATAGCCAATCCGCTAATGCTTATACCACGAGAAGATGGTACTGTGAGGACTATTAATCAACACTTAAGGATGGACTTTCGGATAGAATTATATCGCTAGAACAGAGACAGTCATATGGAACACCGGGTTGTTAATTATGGGGGAACTGTTATCCCAATGCACATAAATCAAGATTATTAATTAACCTGGCGACATTGTAACAAATTAATCTCGCCACGACGTCCACCGTCCAATTTCACATACGCAACACGAAATGGATGACTGAGTAATGCATTGCTCTTGAACATTGTTGACTGTAACTGTCCTTCACTCGTGTTAACCGGGCATGCAGTGTCGTGAATCGCGATGTTAACACATGTACAGAGCAATGCCAAATACCATACTAATCGTAGATTCCAATCATGCCAATACACTTCGTCGTTTTATTCCACATTACTTTATATCTGCTCCAGTATAATACCATCTACCTTTCACAAACTACATGTACCTGATATAACATTCAGGGATTCTTGAAACCGTTGAAAATGTGGTATATTCGATAGATATTTTCACGATACGACGCAGATAATGTCTGAATCTGAACCCTACTTTGAACTACATGTACTTTCGACATTTAAAAAATCAGACCAGATTAGAAAACATAATTTAAGGGATGCAGACGGCGCTCATCCTTTGCGAACTCCCTTGGAGCTGAGTCGCTAGTGCAAGTTAGCATAATTTGGTATGCACATCCCTTCGACTCTGTATTTTGCGGAGATATGCTTTTGATCAGAACGTTTTTTACCTTTAGACTACTGAATGGTATAATTATAATTATGATCACCATTAAAACGAAAAAGTGTCAAGTACAGAATAAATTGCTTTGAAATTGTATACGAACACAGACATAAAAAACCAAACGTGTATACAAGATTACAATTAGATTAGATGCTAAATTCCACACTCGTTTCTGTTAGAATGTAACGATGCGGTTATCAAGCTGACTTTTCTTTTTAACCAATCAATGGGTAGCTGACATAATTGTGCCAGTCACTTAATGCATTCGTAGTACCTGCTGATGGTGCAAAGACAAATGACTAAGGTATTTCGAATGTGCCTCTCAGTGGTGAATACGTATTAAACAAAGTCCTATAGATACCCAGCCGAGTGAAAATGTTTACTTTAGAGACGGTC
>JAULBR010158098.1:0-17038 GCA_032355825.1 Melanodrymia aurantiaca | reverse complement strand
ACAAGTATGTTTAATTATATTTTTGGAAACACTTTTTGTCACATATTTACGTTTACGTCCACAACTAGTCGTAAATTGTTTGTGGACCAGGCCCCTGACCTACATGTACACTTATCTTTTTCCAGGATGAATCTGGAAACACACATTTGATACTTTTAGGTCTTATTTATATATATATGTGCTATACAGGGCACCATGCATATTACACACAATGGTAATCAGAGGAGAAAACTAATACGTAATAAAATAATTAATTATGTTAAACACTCAATTGAGACAGCAGCAACTGAATGAACATCCATATACATGTATTGAAATAAAACCGATATCCATTATCACTCCACTTGTATGCACATGTATTTGTACATGCATGTAGCACTAGTGGTGGTCCGATTCGTTTAAATAATACAATCTAATCTTCATAATCAATTACGAACGATTTAAATGTGCTTCAAATGAATTGACATAATCCATTAACAACTGTCCCTGGCATTTGGAATTGGGAACGGTTAAGGCGGCCTGAAAAGCATGGTTGTTTGTCTCGTTGGTAAACTTGTTTTTCGAAGGTACTATAAGATACTCTACACAATACCTAATGAGGAAACCAGTTCATTCACTTGTCATAGTTGATAGAGAGAGACCTGGGAATTTATGTTAATTTGAGCATTGATCACTTACAATACGATCTATCAATTTACGTGCTGCCAAGAGTACCTTAGAAGTTACATCAATTGGCCAGAAAGTTGTGTGTATGATGTGTGGGACACAACGGTAGACTTATGATTACATTTTATTGATATATTCTAAGGTAGGTTGCCTTCCAATTAATACCTGAAGATCCAATATTAAAGGCATGTTTCAGAAAGATTAACAGAGTATCAGTCCAAATATTGTTAGGACTTTGTTTCTCCCCAACCTGCTCTACACCCTCCCCACCCCCAACCATTGTCATCTATGTAGGGAGGTCTGGGGTTGTTTTGAGATTTTGTCCAACAACCAAACCCTGTCAGGAATCCACATTGATCAGCACACCCAGGAACTATTGTCGGCATCAATAATTACAATATGCATTTATTACTGATAACATGCATTTACAATATGTTTTAGCATATAATATAAACCATTTTTGAAGTGTGTATTGTGTTCAACCTGTTTGAGATTAATACATATGTGGTGTCCAGTTTTAGTTGAGTAATTAATTGAAATTATTTTGAGCTCAGTATAAAATATTAGTTGCCAGAGCAGTAATAAATTTGTCAATAATAAGAATTACATTTGTTGAGAGATATACGTGTATATATAGAATAATGATATCACCTGTGCAAGCAGCTTACACATAATTAGACTCGACACAAACAGCTAATGAAAAATTAATCAATTTCATGCATGTACATGTATATAATGATATAAAATCAAATATACTACCCCGGAAAAGTTATTGGTCATGACTATTATTATATGAGCAGGGCGTAGCTCAGTGCAAGAGTGTTTGCCTGAGATTAGAAAGGTCGTTTGGTTGATCCGCAGTGGACCTTTATTTTGTTTCCTGTTCCAACCAGTGATCCACTACTGATCCATCAAAGGCCAAGTTGTGTGCTATCCTCTATGGAAAAGTGCACATAAAAGATACCTTTCTGTTATTCAGTAAGAGTAGCCTATGTGGTGCACACAGGTTCCTTCCGAGACCATGTATCGACATAACCATGCATTTGACATCCAATATATGACAATGATACATCTGGGGCGGTATTTATCAAGCGACTTAAGTCAGAAATAAGACTTAAGTCTCAGAAAAAAACTTAAGTCTCTAAGATTGTGATTTAAGTTCTGAGAAAAAAACAACCCCTAGACATAAGTTTTTGAAGTTTCCTCCTGAGTTGTCTCAAGAATTCTACAAAAACTTACGCTTACGTTGTTGTATTACGTTATTTAATTTAATGAAACTTAAGTCAAAACTTAAGAAAAACTTAAGTCGTTTGATAAATACCGCCCCTGGAGTAATTTCACTTGGGACTTAAACTTGATAATACAGGGTAGCTTGTTTAATATCCTCTATTCTATATCCCATGTATTTGTACTTGTAGTAAATTTAATTATTTTAGGCAGAAGTCCATTTGGATGACAGAAACGTTAAGACACCAGTCTTAACCCCAGGAAAAGCTAAAAAGATAAAGTTTGTTTAACGATGCGACTGGAAGACATTGATTATAAATCAGCTGTCATTGGATATCAAATGCACGGTTATATCAACACTTTGTCACAGAGAAAACTCGTTATCGCTACATAGGCTACTCTTACTGAAGGGATTATGTATTTATGAGCACTTTCCCACATACAGGTTAGCACACACCACAGCCTTTGATCACTGGTTTGGAATGGGAAATAACCCAAAGAGTGCCCTGATGATGATTGATGCTTCGACCCATCGAACCTCGGACGAACAATCTTGCACTGCCCTACATCCCTCTCTGAACTGAAGAATATCCCTTTAAACCTGTTCTTCAAAACTAGTTTCATTTCTAAACAAAGCGGTTGCCCTATAGTACTTATGATTTTTTGATAAGTCTAAGGTAGGAAATGTAGCCCATGTGAGCATGTCTGTAATAATAAAACTGTAATATTTGTTAGCAGACAAGTGACATGAACAGGGAACGGGACGTAGCTCAGTGCAAGAGCATCAGCCTGAGGGTCGAGAGGTCAACAGATTGATCCTCCTCAGTAGACCCTTTGGGCTATTTCCCATTCCAACAAGGATCCACGACCGGTTATCAAAGGCAGTACATATGCTATCCTATTTGTGGGAAAGTACATAAAATGTACTTTGCTGTTAAACTTTAAGAGCAGCCTATTTAGTGGCAGTGCATTTGTTCTGAGATTATTTGTCGACACAACCATATGTTTGCCATCTGATAGCAGCTGATTGTTAATCAATGTTCTCCAGAGGTTTTGTTAAGCAAACAAACGTTTTTATTTATTTTGTTTTATTTGAAGTTTTTTCTTTTCTATTTTTTTTCTTTCCATTTTCACATGTAATACATACATATACATGTGTGTGTGTGTGTGTGTGTATACATGTATATATATATATATACATACATACACATGAACATTGGATAATATATATATAAAAACCTAGCATCCTGCCAACATATGTCGGTGCTAAACACATGGATAATAATTCTTAAAAAAGTACATGTATAAAGTATAATATGTAAATACAATGTACTGCAATATAGGTCTGTCATTTACACTGGTGGATGATGTCAGAGATGTTTATTCAAACAGCTTATGGTATACACTCCATCTTTTAATAAATTCATTATATTTTGTTTTATTGCAATACATTTTTTTTATCTTTGTGATATGGTCAATATAAAAGAACCCATTAAATCGCATAATATTACATGTATTTATAAGCCATTAATACTGAAAGTGGCAGAATGCAAAATAAATGCCATAAAAGATCAAGTGTCCCATGAGCTTCATCCTAACAAGTTGAAAAATATGATATTTACTCACAGATTGGATGGGCAAACAGAAGTGACAATCTACCAATTACTCACGGAGAAAAGTGTGATCGCGTGACGACAGATTGAAACGAGACAAACAAGAGAAACACTGTCCTTGTTTATTTACATTATTGCATACATGTATTATGTGTTATAAATGTCAGTGTTATTTTATTACGTTAAACTGCCCGTTTTATGTTGTATTAATAACTCCTCCAAACATGCAACCAAATAGTTCAAACACATTCTATGGTCACTGCTATTGTCTGCAGATACAGCAAAGCGGAAACCTTTGTTGCAAAAATCTGTGAATGGGGTCTTTAAGAATTGAACATAGTAATATCTTAAGAAATACTAGGACATTTTGTATGTGCATGGCATCTATTTTTGTAAACTAAAAAAGAAAGGAAATATATCTGTTGGAAGCCTTACAAGTGTGATAGTACGATTAATGTGTGGGGTGTTTTTCTTTCGAATCATTAAATCTAGTCTGGAAACAGTAATGTGAGCTTTATAAAAACAACTACATGTATGTACACTAATTGCATGTAAGAGCTCGTCTTGTATTTCACTTCTCACATTAATTCTGGTTTATTTTAGGCTCAGGAAAGAAATTGGAAGCATACTTTCCAGGAATCATTTGAAGAGACGCCTCTATTTGTAGCCATCACAACGTACCTTGGCTATGCTCTGCTTGTATTAATAGGTCATATCAGAGACTTTTTGAGATTTTATAGCATCGAAAAGCAAACCACATATACAGAGCCAAAGCTAAAGGTATGCTATTCTATTTAATTGGTTCTAGATGTTAGATATAAAGTGTTAATGCATGTAGTTTAATCAGTACATGACCTTCTCAATAAAGATATTCCTAGATCACCTACCAACAAACCTATCTTGGTGATCTTTCCTATGGGAAATCGCATTGCAACTGTAGCCACATTGGACATTATTTGAGTGACTACAGCTGTTGCACAATTTGAACGAGTCCAGAGGCATGTTCAGAGAACAAATATATTGCGATTACACGCTAGACTGGTTTTTGTACAAAATACTAAATGAATGTGATGTGATAGAACACGATTGGTACCAGTTAAAATACAGGCGAGATTTCGCACATCTTCTCTGAACACGCCTCAGTCTTCACAAGCAAACAAATGTGGCCTCAGGTTGAGCAGGCATTTTGTTATAGTGACAAAAATTGGTACAGAACATTAATATTAACATTTAATTCTATTCTGCTAAATAAATTAATCAAATTTACCATAATTAGCAAATACCCAGTACAGAATTTTGGTATTTACAGAATGATTGATGTACTGATTTTTGTTTTGTAGGGATTTGTTCCATTGTATCAGAGTTGGGAAAGTTTTTACACTAGACATTTGTATCGTCGCATTAGAGACTGTTGGAACCGACCAATAGGAAGCATTGCTGGGGAATATGTTGATATCTTGGAGAGAACAACAAATGATTATGGATGGAATTTGGAGTAAGTCTGCTTCCTAGTTTTCCCTTTATAATATTGATTCTGCTGATTCACTGCAAGGAATATTATTTATTACGTAACTTAGGATGATATAGTGAAAATATAGTTGCTTTTTCACTCAAGTGAAGCAAATTTGAGATTTTAAAAATAACTGAATTGGGAGTTTTCTGTTATATGACAAAAAGTTGGTAGGTTACCATCCTCTAATTGAACAATATTTAAAACCTGGGTCACAATATTTGTAAATCTCCAATTGTTTATGCCGGTTTCTTATGTTTTACAGACTAACTGGAAAACGGCAACATGTTATGAACTTTGGTTCCTACAACTATCTAGGATTTTCTGAGAATTCTGGACCATGTGCTAATGCTGTCAGTAATATAACCCAGGAGTATGGTCTTAGTGTCTGCGGTACACGGCAGGAATTTGGTAGGACTTAGTTTATTTGTTTCAATTATGTTTTTTGAAATTATCTTGTTAAGTGAGATTCAATAGCAGTTGGGGTATATTCTCTATGTACGACCAAACATATTAATAATTTGCATGTAACGTAAAAAGGGTGCCAGTATGGTTGCAAAACGTTAATGCTGTAATATAATTTGTTTCGATTTTCCGACAAATATATTGTCTAATTCAGTGTATTCATCATATTTAAGCAAAAAAATTTTAAACAAATAATTTGGACAACATACGCTAATTGATTTATAATAATCAGAAAATATGTTTGTTGGAAATCATAACATTACCAAAAAGTACATTCATTATTCTTTTCACAAAGTCCGTGTGTATCTATTTCAGGGTATTTGAAAGTACATAAAGATCTAGATGAATTGGTTGCAACATTCCTTGGTGTGGAGGCAGCGATTACATTTCCCATGGGTTTTGCCACCAACTCGATGAATATGCCATTACTTGTTTCAACAGTATGTATTGACAGACAGTTTTCACTGTAATAGCAAACTGCACCTCAACATATGCAAGTTGTCTTATAATAGTGGGGAGCGGGACATAGCTCAAAGGTAGAATGTCCGCCAGTGGTGGGAAGGGTCGAGAGATCGATCCTCCATAGCGCAAAACATTTTTATAGCTATTTTCGGTACCAGTCATCGAAACACGTCTGGTTTATCAAATTCTGTGTTGTGTGCTATTCTGTCTATGGGATAGTGCACATAAAAGACCCCTTGCTGTTTTTCGGTAACAGTAGCCCACGAAGTGGCGACAGCGGGTTTCCTCTGAGACCATGTGTCAATAATAACCATGCGTCTGATGTCCAATAACCGCTGATTTATAATCAATGTGTTTCTAGTGGCGTGGTTAAATAAAACAAACTTTACTTTATAATAGTGGTGGCATTGGGCTTTTACTTTAATTAATGATGTGTGTTTGTATATTTATTATAATTGCTTGATGTTCATTCGTAGATGCTTTCCCTTATCTCCATGGTCCACCTATTGCTCCAACTCCATAGCACATATACCAGATTGGAAGACTTGACAAATAGCAAGAAGTGTGTATGCTTCAGTAGACATTAAACAATACAACTGACTGTAAACCAACTTGAAATGAATTATTTGTAGTTGTCTTATTCTATAATGGGTATATTTTGTTGCTGAATCTACGTGACTGGTGTGTATATATTTGCAGGGTTGTCTCATTCTGAGTGATGAGCTGAACCATGCATCTTTAGTTCTGGGCTCGCGGCTGTCTGGAGCTATGGTCAGAAAGTTCAAACATAATAGTAAGTTAGCATTGTTCTGTAGATGATCATCATCTCCAGTGACAGTATGAGAATGGCAGAAACTCATGTGTCTGTTAGCGGCGACACACGCTTGTACGATGAGAGGTCGCCTTCACCTCAAACAGCTTTACTTTCAATATAGTTTGAATGTAGCATGTTATATTAACACATCTGAGGTTGTAAAATAGGGCATTACTGTTTTGCCAATTCAGGAGTTCAAATTGTATAGCATTATTTGTGATCAGATTACAACGACTGGTTAACCACTGATAAATGAATATGGTTATAAATGTGGTTTAATCATTTATCACTGAAAAACACTTTTTACTAAAGGATTGGTAAAACGTCGATGTGTAAATGAAAATCCCTCTCCAGCAATGCAATTATTATAAAGATGGAATATGCCAAATTCATTCAAATATGACTGGTAGGTGAATACATCGGGATAAATACTGATATTTATAAGAAAACAGATTGCATGCAATGTATGCTGATTTTCAGACTGTACCGGTATTGAATTGGTTATGTAATGAAGTTTACTAACCGCTTTGAATTATTATCTATAGACACAGAGGATCTGGAACGTCAACTGTGTGATGCTGTACTGACCGGTCAGCCCAGAACACACCGGCCTTGGAAGAAGATTCTTATTCTCGTTGAAGGGGTCTACAGGTAACACTTTGTAATCCTCAATCAATGTTTGCTCAATTCACAAAGCCAACTCGCCATTTTAAACATTTGTAAATAGGTAGGTAAGATGTTTCTCCACTTGTTTATGATTGTTGTGCAGTGATCCACGACAGGTCTATTAAAAGGTCATGGTGTGAGCTATCCTGTCTGTGGGAAAGTGCACATAAAAGATCCCTTGCTGTTATTTGAAGAAGAGTAGCCTATGGCAGCGGGTTATCTCTGTGACTAAGTCCGATATAACTGTGTGTTCAACATCTAATAACTGCTGATAAATAATTATTGTGTTCCAGAGGTGTTAAGCATTCAAACTTTATGTGATATAATTTTAGGTTGTTTTTAACATATGTTTTGACTACTAAGAGAAAATATTTATAGTCATGCACACTTCGTAATAATATTTAGGACGTTCTTGTTTGTTCTAGTATGGAAGGTTCTATAACCAAACTACCTGAGATTGTTCGCTTGAAGAAGAAGTATAAAGCTTATGTCTATCTGGATGAGGCACATAGCATTGGTGCTTTGGGCTCTCATGGAAAGGGCATCGTAGACTATTTCAATCTTGATGTCGAAGACATTGATGTTATGATGGGAACATTCACCAAAAGCTTTGGTTCTAGTGGAGGGTACATTGCTGGATCAAAGGTATTTATCAACATTATTGTGGATTTTTCATGACATTAATATTAAAAAAATTCTAAAAATGTCACTTTCTGGATGAATATTGTATTTCTAGTTTTCACTATGTTATAGCCATGTGATGTGTTAGATTTTAAGTTGCTATTTTGATGTTCACTTAGAAACTGATCAACCATCTGAAGGTGAACTCGCACAATTCAGTGTATTCCTGCTCCATGTCAGCACCAATAGCCACGCAGATAATCACATCTATGAAAATCATTATGGGAGTGGAAGGTGGAAATGAAGGTAATTGTTTTAACTGGGATTGTATAGAACTTAGAGTGGGACTAACTCGGTGCTTGGAGAGACTGCCTGATGTGTGTGCTAGATCAATAGACGAATTAGGACAGGTTTATTTTGGTCAATACAGTATTCTTAGTTGATGGGGTCAGTAGAAAATTAATTCGAAAATGCATGCCTAATGCACAAACTCTTAGCTTTAGATTGCAGTGATTTCCTGATGTTGTGTCAAAATATATGTTCCAAAGTTAGGATGCACAAATTGTTTTGTTTTTTTCTTAAATTGTTTTAGACATGTGTGTCATTGTCTAAGTAAATTGCTTAACCATGCATTGATAATCTAGATGAAAAGAGATCGTTGTTTGAATTCAAACACAACTATTTGCTTATTTCTTCTTGAGGATCTTTTATAAATACCAAGTAAAAATAATTTGAACACATTATTTTTTGAGAGTGCAAGAGTGCAATATAATTAGGGTGTGTCATATTAATGTGATTTAAAGGCCTGAGGTTAAAACCAGTAACCTTTGACGGTATCAAATTAAACTTTGCACTTGAACATTTTATCTAAAAAAAAAAGCCATTCCAAAGTTTTCAAAGTTTTACGGTTGTACTATGTTGTAGATGCATAACCCTCTTCTGAAGGCATGCATATCACCATTTTATGACGTTAGTGACTCAGTTTTGAAAACATCGTAAAATAATTTACATTTTCCTCCCACCCTTTTTGTTAGATGAAAATTTTGAAATATTGAAGAGCTCATGTATTTAAATACTCTTCTATTTGTTTTAACAGGGCAAAAGCGAATAAAGCAACTAGCATGGAACACACAATACTTCCGCCGCAAGCTTGGTGAAATAGGTGTCATTGTCTACGGTAACAAGGACTCCCCAGTCGTTCCTATTATGATCTATATGCCAGCAAAAATTGCGTAAGTTCCTTCTGTTACTGTTCATAATCAATAGTTGAGCCAGTGATCCACGACTGGCTTATCAAATTCCGTGGTGTGCTATCCTGTCTATGGGAAAGTGCACTTAAAAGATCCCTTGCTGTCATTTGTGGAAGAGTAGCCTATGTGGCGGCAGAAGGTTTCTTCTGTAACCATGTGTCAGTATAACCATGCATCTGACGTCCAATAACCGCTGATTTATAGTCGATGTGCTTCTAGTGGCGTCGTTAAATAAAACAAACTTTACTTTAATCAATAGTTGCTGCAATTCTTGTCAGTGAATTATTTACTACACTATATCATTTAGGATCATCATACTTCATGTATGTGGGTACATGTTGGGATGGCAGTGTGTCACAAACCAAAACTAGGTCACTATGACCTGTCTTTAACTCCACAGAGCATATCTCCAACAGTAATTAATATAGGGTCATCAAACTGTGGCCTATCTTAAACTCTAACCTGTATAGAAAAAACATCTAGGGTTCCAGACCATATCTCCTACACTAATTCATAGAATAAAATTTAATGACACTGCAGCACGAAAAAAGACATTGGCTATTGGGTGTTAAAATACAGTATTGATTTGCAAAGTTTAATGAGGAGCACCCAATACTTGCTTGTTTTATCTTCTAGGTATGAAAATGGCTAAGTATTTCAACGTTGCTTTTTCAATTGCCCTTAAATCATTCTGTGCATGTGTTTCAAATGGATATGTGTACAAGTGACTGTGTTGTAGCGTGGGTCTAGATTGACATTTTAGGTTGATGTTTTAGATATAAAGGGAAACATTATCTGTAAAGATGACTGACATTGTTTTGCATGTTGCAGTGCGATGTGTCGGGAAACACTGAAGTGAGGACTCGACATTACTGGTTGATGTTTTAGTTATAAAAGGAAACATTATCTGTAAAGATGACTGACATTGTTTTGCGTGTTACAGTGCGATGGGTCGGGAAACACTGAAGCGAGGACTCTACATTACTGGTTGATGTTTTAGTTATAAAGGGAAACATTATCTGTAAAGATGACTGACATTGTTTTGCGTGTTGCAGTGCGATGGGTCGGGAAACACTGAAGCGAGGACTCGACATTACTGGTTAATGTTTTATTGATAAAGGGAAGCATTATCTGTAAAGATGACTGACATTGTTTTTGCGTGTTGCAGTGCGATGGGTCGGGAAACACTGAAGCGAGGACTCGGAATCGTAGTGGTTGGATTTCCAGCAACATCCATCATCGAGTCACGAGCCAGGTTCTGCCTTTCTGCAGCACATTCGAAGGAAATGTTAGACAAAGTAAGAACAGCACTAAATAATGTGTCATGTATTGTAACAAGTTTGTGTCAATGGCACCATTGTTAAATCGACTATAGTAAGACCGGGTTTGCACAGATTTGAAAAGTAATTGGATTGGAACAAACAAAGTCAAATGCTTAAAAACGTTTGACATTACCTTGTTTGACTTTATATTGACCAACAATTATATTTTCTGTTGTTGTCAAGGACATGATAACATTGATATATTATGGCATTTAGAGTTTGGTCTGATTGTCAACAATAAAGCAGTAAGTTACCTAAAGTCGCTCACTGGTTGTAATAGAAGTTACTCAATGGATCCGGTGTGGAGGATTGATCATTCCACCTAACACACTTACTTCCCGCCCACTCCAATTAATAAGATAATATAAGGAATGTCAGAATTTGTATAGTTTCTTAAAAGGAAATGTGCTATGACTAATTTAATAATGTTTTCTTTGCAGGCACTGGAGGTTATTAATGAAGTTGCTGATGTGATTTCCTTGAAATATTCTCACAAAACTCGCCCTGTTTTTAATGAGAAGGAAATGGAAGTCATTGAGGTAATATCATAACTAGAGAAAGTTGCACGAGTATTAAATAGTAAATTAATTTTGTAAAAATTTATATAAAAATGACAAAAGGTATTTGTGTACGTATGTAAAACGTTTTTGGGTTTTGCTTTATAAATGGTGTAAAGATTGTGCTTGTTTTTGGCTCTCAACACATTAGAGTTAACATCTGCAATAGCGATTAATTTAGCTTTCTCGGTTGTAAGCACTGGGATATAATCATTTCTATACTATTTTTAATTTGTATATACGTGATGTAATTGTCAAAATATGTATATGTAAATTCTGTGAAAATTTTATTAATTAAAATTCTTAAAAAGTTTCATAGTGTAACAAGTTTGACGTTATGATTAACTAATTGGTCGTGGTTCATATAGTTCATTGCAGTCATGTTCTTCTCAAATAGTGCACCAAAAATATGATGTTAATTTTGGTCTGACATATGTCTGCTCATACCTCCTTTTATGTTGAATAAAAAAAAAAAAAAAAAATTTCGTTAATAATTATTTTACTCTTTGTTTTGTTTACAGTGACTGTTTATGATGCCAGTTGGTTTATCATGCTACAACACATAAAGGCCTTTCTATGAACATATTTGAATGATGCAACACAAGAAAAAAACACTCATGAAAGTCATCAATTTGTTGGTTATTCACTGGGATGTACATCCACTTGTGGTTGTTCAAATATTATACACATGGACTTTCTTACATATGGTTTTGTATTCTAATTTATTAATTCAGTTTTATTGAAATGGACCAAATGACATGTTCAACAAGTGCTCAAGATGTATATTTTTTCTGGAATTTGTAACACATTCATATTACCCAGCCATAAATTGGTCTATATTTTCTGATTTTAAAGAAGTATATTTATAAATGACCATATATGTTTTTTAAACACTTTTTTTTTGCTCTGCCAACTATTGGAGCTTGTTTTATGGCCAGTATTGTCCATGAAGGACATTTCATTTTTCTATTTCTCAAGAACAGCTAATCAGATATTAAAGACTCTCACTCATCATTTTGGCACGAAAAGTTCGATCATGTGACAATAAGCGAGTTATACACAACTGAGGTTAATGGCGGAGAAGAGAAAACGCTGTTTATCTAAATAATTGCGTATATTTATTATACGATTATAAACATCAACAGAAAACTCAAAATGTCAAATCGTACGAATGCTTGCCAAAACACATAAGCAAAACATTCTAATACTTATAAGGTCACTGATACTTATAAGGTCACTGCGATTGTCTGCAGGTGCAGCAGACCAGAAACATTTGGTGCCAATATCGGTGATAGAGTTTTTAATAAACTTGTTTTCACATTTGTCCATCTCATTTGAAAGTTGCACATAATATGTCTTTTTGTTGATGAAGACTTTTTCAACTCAAGAACCTTAACCAGCATCAATAAAACATTTTTTTAAATAATATTCTATAATAGGTCCTATACAGGTCTTGTCATACTTTATCAATATTTGAATGGTCAGTTTTAAATTGTAATTTTTTGTTGTTGATGATGTCACTTTGTATAATATGATGCCATTTGATTTACACAAGCCTTTGAACATCAATGCTACCTTCAATGATCTCTGTTTTTACGATCAATTCAAAATACATTACATGGTAACATTGTTGATTGTTATTTACAGGTATTTTCTAAACATTTCTGAAACATGTTTGGAACATTCTATTGAAGATCCTGACCAACTCTTCACGTTTAAGGTTGATTCAATATCTGGTGTCACTTTTTATAGAATGACTGAAAAAATGGCAAATAATTTATGTTCTGTTTTACAACTAATTTTGGCCGACACTGTTATGACTTCAAAGTTACTAAGTTTTATTTGTATTTAAAAGCGTAAAAATACATCACAGTTGATACATAAATTATGTACATAGGTCATTTTCTATGAGTATCATGTATATCATTTCAGCTACAAGTCGGTTTAGGCTTGGTCTGATTTTATATTTATTTTTTGTTTGGATATAGAGACATTGGTTCATTTTTATAAAGCTTGAATTGATATTTAATTCAATTGAAGTTTACACAAGTTAAAAAAGGAAGATTCACTTTGTTAAAGGTGGTAATCTTATTGATGGTGATGTATGTTATACATGTTAGCTCTCTTTCATATGAACTTTGACTAGGAAAATATTGCAAGATGAGCAACATTGTATAGCATGCATGACATATTAATAAATATATATATTTTATAAGTTGTGACAAAAATCAAACTTTATATGCATTTTTAATGATATTTACATTACTAAAAAATCCTAATGACTTTGTAGCTGTTCAAATCAGTTACAAATGATGGGATATTTTCAATTTGATTATGTATGTGACATAGAGACTTAAACGTAGTGTTGTTTACCAAGGAATTAGAAATGCATCGCCAATATTCTCAATATTGTCAAAAATCTACTTGATATAAAAATTAAACAGTATGTTCGGAGAACAATGCAGTGCTTTAAACTATAATACAATTGCAGATGTCAGACTTTATTAAGGCAGCTCAGACATACAGATTTTTTTTTATGATGTTACTAGTTGTTAAAACTCTCTTTACATTGGATTTTTGTCTACACTGAATGAAAGTGAGATTTACAAAATGTTATTCTGTTTACGCAGTGCTAGATTGCACACATAGTTTATCATAATTAATTAGTTATTTTGTTTACGCAGTGCTATATTAGTATTATTGCACACATAGTTTATCATAATCATTTAATGTGACTTGTAAAATGTTATTCTAATTACGCAGTACTAGATACCAATCATCTATCATAATTAATCTGGGCCCAAATATTCGCTAGCTAATGACTACTGTCTGTGGAAAAGTGAACATAAAGGACCCCTTACTGTTATTCAGTAAGACGCCTATTATATGGCAGCTGTAGGTTTCTTCTAAGACTATGCATTGACATAGCTGCTGATTATTAATCAATGTGTTCCAGT
This sequence comes from Melanodrymia aurantiaca, assembly GCA_032355825.1. Lineage (NCBI taxonomy): Eukaryota > Metazoa > Mollusca > Gastropoda > Neomphalida > Peltospiridae > Melanodrymia > Melanodrymia aurantiaca. Next base: position 2,908 of record JAULBR010158098.1, on the reverse strand, counting down.
GGTGTTAAACAAACAACTTTATCATATTTTCGAATGAAAATGTCTACTCAGTTTGTTGAGTTTCGTTTGTAGATAACTTTGGTTTTGTTTAATTTAGGAGAAAATGGATAGCAGATTTGGAAGTAATAGAGGAAATAACACAAATGTTAAATTTTTTATACGAGTTTTAATAAAGCAGAAAAACGATTTTACAACCAAATTTTGAAATTTATGGCATTTTCCACTCCAAATTTCATTACCATAGCAATCGCAAACTTTATTGAAATTATGGCTTGAAATAATTTTATGTTCAGTATCACTATATTATTGACATATTATGTTTAACACTTTGAAAATAGTCACCGATGACTGACAATGTTGGGGAAAATGCAATATTTACCAAATGTGTTTAAAATTCAGAAAACATGGTCTCCCAAATTACCAATTTTTTTAATACTATATCTAGCATGAATGATTAATTTATTGCAATGATATAAGAATAATACAATTATGATAGATTACATAGTATTTTTTTTTATTACATTCAGTAGTTGCTAAAAACACACTGAAAATTTCAAAACAAAGTTTCTTTTTTATTATTGATATACTATTTTATTGAAATTCACATACAAAATTTAACATTTTTATTCTTTTGAAATCGGTTATCCTTTCCCTCTGAACGAAACCCGTTACCTACAAAAAACACTAAAATTCTCAGCAAAGTATAGATTTATTTCTTCATGGGATATCGACTACTCTCTACTTTGATTGATAATGTTCATTTGTAATTGATGAGAGTGTCTTTTTAGTAAAACCATTATTAATTATATACTAGTAGTCTTTTTAGTAAAACCATTATTAATGATATACTAGTAGTCTTTTTAGTAAAACCATTATTAATGATATACTAGTAGTCTTTTTAGAAAACCATTATTAATGATATACTAGTAGTCTTTTTAGTAAAACCATTATTAATGATATACTAGTAATAATAATAAGTCCTAAATCGGTTGACTCTTAAAATTTTGAATTGTAAAATAATGTCCTTGTAAGGCTGGTAATTATGTTTTAACATTGTTTGTGGTGTAAACAATACTAGCAACCAATATAATAGAATTAATTGGCACAAACAAAGCTTGATGTAATTATTATTTTGTTGACACCTTATGAAATGGACTATAAAAATTCTATTATCAAAATGTGTTTTAGAAAACTTTGTACAATTAATTATGAATTAGATATTTTTCAAAATTTAGCAATGCAATTATTATGAGCAAAGGTTTACTATAATTTGTAGTTTAGGATCAATTATTGTTTTCAATTTACATACACATGCATTTTGTTTGAAATATTTCCTTATAAACGGTCATATTTTAATGAGTTCACTATGTATTAATTGCTACTTGTGCTTCAAACTGCCACTTTTATTGATATTTTTCAAATTACACAAACTGTTTTGGATTATTTAAGTCTAGTCCTCAATGTCAATTTATCATCATTGCTAGTCAACACTTCTGGAAGGAGTGACTGCCACCACAATGCCACCACAAAAGTTGTTATTTGTTGTACTGTTTGAATGTTAACACTGCTGTAAGATTTTGTTATACTGTTGGTGTAAACCGACAAAGATGTAGTTAGGAAAGTAAATATTGTGAAGAAATATAGTTCTACCATATGAACCTTCACTTGTGGTTCTCACTTTGCTTCAAAATTATGTTGTGTAGTGTAATCAGTAGTAGTTAATAGTACAGAGTTCGTGTTCATCTTTAGAACAAACGGTGCTTCAGTTATATATTTGTCCAGACATTTTTTCTATGGTAATACACTTTAAAGTACACACTTGGAAGTTATGAATTTTTATATAATTATGCTGAAATAAATTCCCTGATGTCACCATGTATTTGTGTTCATTTATTGCTGTTAGCAGAAACTTTTGTCCATGGTTTACCAATCATTACACAAGTATTTAAATTGAAGTAACTACAATGAGCAATACATTTTGTATTTAAATCTTCTGGTTAAATGTTTTATTTGCAATGTCACAACTTGAAGTGATGTCATAAAATTGGTTAAATTTATTGTTCAAGAACTCCGAAAAAGAATTCTCCATTGAATAATAACTTGTGTATGTTATTATATCCCTGCAGTGCTTTAAGGAATTCATAGTTCTGGCTGAACATTACTTTTTGTTAAAAAGTTCATGTTGATAAATAACAAAACATATTGTATATAATAATTTTTATTTAACTGGCTAGTATGTAATAGTAAAATAGCGACGGCTGACAATAACAGTAATTAACTAAATAAATACAGTTTGAAATTAACTAAATGCAAGTGAGAAATAATAATTTACCAAAAAAAACATTGAACATTTCAAAATTCATGAAAATTGAAAAATATTTAAAATGTGATTATTTTAAAATCAATGATTGCAATGTTTTTAATTACTAAACCACTACATGAATATTCACAAAAATACACACAAGCGAGTTAAATTTACAATAATGAAATTCTATCAGTCATTTTATTTTTTACAACCCAAAACATTTTAATTAACTAAATGTACAATACTTTGTCTTGGTAATTAACAAAGTAAGAGGATATAAAAAAACAGGCGTGCCACCTAGCACATGTTACATCCGTCGAGATATTGAATGATAGAAGTTTCCACCACTTAATGGAAAAATAATGGTAGTAATTTGTTAAAGAAAAGCCAGTCAAAAACATCCTGCATCAAAGATATACACATTTCAGTGATGCATAAAAAGGTCACAAACTGCTAAATATTCTCAGCTTGGCTATATTATGGATAATAAAGAGTTGGTTAATGCTTGACTGAGGTGTGGAATTAGTAGTCCACCAGCCAAATCTGAAATCAGCATTTTTGCACAAGTGGTCGGGTAGAAAAAAGCTAATGGTACCACCTGTT
>JAULBR010157987.1:0-17041 GCA_032355825.1 Melanodrymia aurantiaca | reverse complement strand
ATACCCCACATTGTATGATACATGTACCAGCCTTATACCCCACATTGTATGATACATGTACCAGCCTTATACCCCACATTGTATGATACATGTACCAGCCTTATACCCCACATTGTATGATACATGTACCAGCCTTATACCCCACGTTGTATGATACATGTACCAGCATTATACCCCACATTGTATGATACATGTACCAGCCTTATACCCCACATTGTAAGATACTTGTACCAGCCTTATACCCCACATTGTATGATAATTCGTGTGTTCAGAACCAATGTCATTACAGTTTGTAAAAACATTAATCTACAGCTGCAGTGTTTGGAGCCTGTTGCCCTAGTTACTATTATGGCAGTGAGTCATCCATTACTATAGAGTAGGAGCTGGCATGCTTGCATTCTTACAACATATTAATTCAATTGTTGCAAGCTATGGCTTGACACCAGCATTGAATTAGCTTTCCTCTGCCATAAAAAATATGGTTATGGATTTTTTTTTCTCTCTCAAATTAGTATCATCACATGCGTTAATAACTCGGATGTGTGAAATTGCTTTCCGGTAGTTTACCCCACTTGCTGTTTGTTTGCAATCAGTGTATTGAGGATATGGCGGGTGGGGTGTTCTAGCTTTGCAGCTTAGAGGAATTATTTTTGGGCAGTCTCCATTTTTTGTTTAAATTGATAAAGCTGGAATCTTTCCAGACATTTACCAAGACTCTTTAATCATCAAACTAAAAATTAATCTTAAAGATGTGCCAAAAGAAATTGCCACGTGTTTCATGCTTCAGTTGCTTTGATTATACTCCACTCTGCAGTCCATAATTCAAATACACTTTGCTTATTATCATAATGGCAGTATTTATTAGTATTAATATTTAAAAGAAATACAGATGTGCCAAGATCTTTGGTTACATTCGTAAATAAGTGTGCTTTCAAATGTTCTGTTCAATGACACAGAAGGTGCTGTGTTTATATGTTCAGTTGTATTAGGTATCGCTTTGAAAGCATGTCCAAATGTTAAACTATTGCAATAATGGACCAGCCTTTAATAAACCTGTCCGTTCAATCTTTATTAATCACATAATTATATTAAATAAATTTGTATGTATCAGGTGTTGTTGTTATTATACATGCATGACATGTTTATAAATATGCCATGTATCAGACAGTTGGTGGAAAGCTAGTTAACCCTTTCCAAGCTGTTGTTTTTCGTATGAGCTTACACTACAGAAGGTTACTTTTGAAAATATACACTGCTCACCTGAGATTTATTTTAGCATTTAATTGCGAATAATTACTCGCAATGATAACCATTAAAAAGAGACAACATTGGTGTTTTTACAATGTGAAAATTATATATCATGAGTTGATTGTTTTTTTACAGTAGATTATGTCAATTTTCATAATGTATGCCCACACTTATCGAACCTCGGGCAGACGCTGTTGTGCTGAGCTACGCCTGCTCCTCTGTTATCTCATCTGAATGCCAACTGGAGATGGCAGTCCATGACTCGATGACCAGGTTTTAGTTAGAACAGACCTGTGAAATAATGTATGTGAACGTTTGCGTGATCTGCATTGGGATATTGGCAGTGTATTTTGAATGTTTGCCTGCTGACTAGTGATTATCAACTGCACGAAGCGTGCCATGATTTATGCGGTCTGTTTATGGTGGACATTAAATATTGATGTTAATAATCTATGATGGCTTCTGACATGTCACCGGCTTAGAGATGAAGTAATCTATAGCTGCCGTATGACATCTGCAATGATACACATGTATTTATCTGAATTTTCTTCATTATAGAAATCTTCATTCCTGTAGTATCGTGATTCCGGAAACCATCCACATGTAATGGTAATCCACGCTCGCCTATAACGCCCAGCATTTAAGGCAATTTAAATGTTAGAATTTCGACTACTCCATCTCTGAGACCGAGGTGTAATGGATGGATGTTCGCTGTACATTGTCCTCTGGCTACTGTTTGTGTATTGATTAGTTGCGCTTCTGGTAGTCAAATCATGTCTTGATTACCAGGAAATGTGATATTATATATTTATGTGGAAACAATTGCATGAACATCTGATCCACTTGTTCAGAAATTGTAATATTAGAGGAAAAATGGCCTACATTGTAGGAACAGGACCTCATAGAAATATTTTAACTTGTTCCATAATTCCCATTTAAATATTGAAAAGAGCGTAGCAAAATGAATTCGACACTATTATTTTCTAAGTTGGGGACATTTTTTGTATCTATTATATATAATATTTATTATGGGTATATATTACATGTACTGGAGTGGAATATTGTTATTCTACCCGAGGGTATATAAGTTGATGTTAGGGCTGAGGCTTCCTGAATCCCTGACTTCAAATTCTTTACCCAAGTAATATATCATATATGTATAAATATTGGAGAAATATATACACGCACGAACTTCGAATGCACGCACACGCACACACACACACACACACACACACACTCAGTTAAAAGCAATACTAAAATAATACATATTGCTAAAGCACATTACACATATACCATGGTATGTGTATACTGATGGAATATAAATAATCAACAGAATTAGTGTGCAGTTTACGCGTACATTCCAGATTGATTTATTAAGTGCCAATAATAGATTATATATATATATATATATATATCTATATCAGTTGAATATAAACTGCAAGACTGCATCATATTGGGCATACATGTGCAATTTTGAAAATTAAAGACTAAAAACATTTTTGCTAGATCATCTCTGTGAAATGGAAAACGAGTGCTGGAGTTGACTTCTGGAATCATTCTGCCAGTTGTAGAGCTAGAGGTGAGGCCAGCACAAGTGTGACGTAATCAATATGGCGCTTGATGTCAGCCAATTAGTCCGTAGAATCTCGCTAAAGAAATGCGCACAATCATTATCAATATTATTTTAACAACTTCTAATCATTGATTATTTGCGAATTGTGTTTTTATCGTACTCTTGGGATATGATTCAATGCTTTAATCAGTAGTTTGAAGTACAGCATTCCACCATTGTTTTATATTATCTTAATTGTACGAGATAACGCCCATATTCTACTTTCATTACCCATTCATCAGTGTATTAATAAAACTAACACATTCTGTTTTAATAAATAATTTATTTTCTATTGAAGACCTTAAAAAAACGATTGCTTCGTGTTAGGTATTAAAATACGGTAATTTAATCTTGTAATGCTATCTGTTATTGATATGTTTGAAATTCCACCAATTCCAATTTGACTTGATTTGCAACAGAATGGAACTGTTGGAAGTGAATTCCAGAAGTGGAAATTGAGCATACCCCTTGTTGTATTAGTGGGTGTTGGTGGGCAGCAGTAATTGTGATGTCACCAGTACTATAGGGCAGATTGATGTGTGGCTATTCCATGAGAGGTCGACAAGTGTTAGCACGGTTTGTCAATCAATACTGGAATACAAGTTTAATGAAGTAGACACACAACCCTGCCATATTACCAGTTGCCGATACTGTAATGGTCTGGACCACTCCAGTGCTTCGCTTTATTATGGTACATTTAGTCATTGATGGTTTGCGTTTCTGGCCATTCGTCAAATGTATGTGCTTGCAGGAGAGGGTGTAGGGGGAGGTGGTGGGAGTCTAGGCATAACTTTCAAAAATGTGTTGAATTAAAAAATTCTGGAAATAATTTGTTTTCTTTTAATATGTAAATATATTTTTTTCATCTGGACATTCACCTCAGTCTGGTATTGTTGGCTAGTGGAAGGGCGGGGTGGTGGTGTTGATGTAATTGGTTGGTGAAAGCATTCCGTCCTTTCATTTGAGGCACAAACTTTGCGTAATTTTAATATTGTGCAAACATTTGTTGTTAAAGACTTCACAGAATTATTAATCTGTCTGATGAATGGTTATAGAAGAATGGTTATTGTAATACACACATTATGATCAGACCACAGAACACATCTTAAAGAGATGTTCCAAAGAGAATGTGAGGACCAAGCAGCATAGTGTGCACAGACGTGTTGTATTCCTTAATAACAATTCTAGGCACAATGTTCACTCAAACAATACTGTTTGCAAAGGTTCAACAATATATTTGGGAGTTAGAACGGTGTTTCTTACACATCTGTTTAAAAGAACCCAATGTGAGATTTATTGTTTCACACGGGTCATCTCCAAAAGGCATTGGAGATGAAATTTGAGATGTTTGATTGGCTGCTGAATGGTACCGATCCGAGTGACCTGCTTTATTCTCGGCGTGTCAGCTTATGATGTCAATAGTTTTGACTGCGGATTCATTTATTCAACTGTGTGACATAGTGCATCGTTTGACATCACATTACATGCATAACCATTTTCCATAGTATGTATATTTGCATCAGTCCATTTTATTTGTTTAAATTGTTTTGCTAGGGTTTCAACTTTGTACAATATAGAATAATACAGTTGTGCCTGTTGAGATCGTTTTTCTCAAAACTCTTGTTTTCCATCATATCTAACACGCTTTTGCTAGTTCGATACATTAGGAAACCACTCCTTGTGAGATAAACGATCTCAAACGGGTATTCGTGTATTATTCTATATTTCAGATCTCCACGTATATATCCAATTTTAAGATTGCTCGTGTGTTGTGTTCAACTTCAGATCCCAGAAGACCGTAAACTGCTAATTACTGAACAGTAATTTCTTTGTCTCTGGTATGACATCCTTGGTAATTGCCGTCATGACTATAAGCACGAAAAAATTTTATATTGAGATTTTACAAACTAAGAAAAATGCTTCACCAGTCAGTCTCATCAAATAACAGATGATTATAGGGTTTCAACCGACACATTCCTGCAGTCGAGCAGTAAATTTATAAGCTTAGTAGATTTAGTACCATTATCTTCAACCTTTACAACAGATGTTAATTGTAATATATTTACAGATCATGTTTTTGATACCTCAGGGTTAATTTCATCACTTTTCGGCTAGATTATCTAAGATACACATACTGTGCAAGTAACTGATAATGCAGTGATGGACAATCATAATGCTGTAAATCAAATGTAATCCAACGTAGGTCTTAACTTTGAAGTATTTGATACGGGTGACCTGTAACATCTCTAGCTGTTGCTTGCCATGTATAGTCAGTCTTGTATTGTTTCATTTTAACCCATTCATCGCATATCATTTGTTTGTCTTCCTTTATCCGGGCATTGGTTTGTTGGTGACTTGAGAGATTATTCAAAGGATGAACAAAGTAATGCACCTCTTAGTAACTTGGTATGTCTGTTGTGCCAACTGATAACGCTGAAGGAATACGTTTTCGGGTTTTTCTTCCAAACAATTTTGGCGACCTGAATAGAATTTAAGATGAGTATTGCTAAAGTGATTACAAACATAGTTTTCAGATTTTTTGTTTGCTGCAATTCTTTACATGTTCATGCTGCTGTTTTTTAAAGTGAAATGGATGTTGTAGATCATCAGTTTGTCGTGTAAATATTCAGTATCAGCTTGTTATATATATTTCTTCTTGTGGCAATCCAACAAGGCTGTTGTATGCACTCAGTATTGTTCTTTCTCCAAAAATGCATGTAAAAGATCCCTTGCTGCTAATGAAATAAAGATGTCCAGTCGGTTTTCGTCTGAATGTCCGTGACTCGCCATGGATTTGGTCTCGGGTATCTATTAACACTAGTTTTATTTTTTCGCAATGTAATTTTGTTCGCGACCCTGACTAAAATTACACTAATTTTCTCAATCCCATCAGCAATCCGTGATAAATCCCTGGTATACGTGTAAGCAAGTTTATGAGCTATGGTTTCTTTAAACAAATATTGGTTACCTTTCAAATTGTTTAGTAAGTTTCATTACATAATTCTGCTTGTTGAGATTGTAGCACCTACATGTACCTGTAGTTTGACTGTGAAAGTGTTTGATGATACTGCATTGAGTAAAGTTCAACATCACTGCCCAGTGTTTGTCAAGTAGTTTGTGGCTTGTCAACACCACTCAAAAGGACACAGGTGTCTTTGAGTAGCTGGTCAAGAGATCCTCCTCATTCTGAAAAGTTGTGTGTATCATTTTAAAGTTCTAAATCCATTTCACTCCAAAAGTATAATATATTTTTTGACTGTGAAGGAAATATTTTTAAAATGTTCAAAAATGTAATTAAAATTTGAGATTTTACAAAAATGTATCATGTATGATAATTTGAAATGGTTCACAATTATGCAAAAAAATAAATAAAAGTAATCATATAATATTGATTTTAACTATAATTTCTAACCTTTAAATGATAATTGAATCCATTAAATGCAGTTTAAAATGAGGTTGAACTAGTAATTGTAAATCCTTTGTGAATATATATTTTTAAATGAAAAACTAAAATACAATATGGTAGGTAATAGCTAATATTAGCTGAAAAACTAAACAAATACTTAAAATTGTACGTATTAGAAATACATGTATATACATGTAATTTGTGAACGATGTAAATTCATTTCACCTCATGTTGTGAATTGATTAGGACTGGGCAATCAGGGTTTTTTTGGGGGTTTTTTTTTTTGGCTGTGTGTATTTTTCAAGATTTAATTGTCAACCGATAATCTATGTAAAACAAAAGACCAATTCTGCAATTTCAATGAATGTATCGATTGTAGAGTAAGCTGATTGAATGTAACCTGATTGAATATATTGACTAGCGTAACCTGATTGTTGAATTAGATGAGATCATCTTTGACTTGCGGACATGAATGTTACAAAAACCTGTGTGAAGTTAAACACATGGACTTGTACCAATAAGCAAAGCAAGACATTCAATCTGGGTCCAAATGCTTTGATAAAGGACACCAAATTAACGAGCCCGAACAGCCTGAAGATCAACATTTACTCGGTTATTATTAAGCCTTCAAAAGGCTATTGGCTTTGGCCAAACTGTATTATCAAAGCAGTTCTTGGTCTTTTGAAAATGTCCTCTGTTTGTCTGATCAATGACAAGTGAAACCAAATGAAGATCTGTTGAACTTGTGGTTAGAACAGGTTCTACTGCAAGTGGACATTAAGATGACCAATGATTTTCTTTGAAATGTGTCGTTATGTAATTGTTTTCAACATACTGACCTGTGTCCGTGCAGGCAATAATATGTAACAAATATACCTCAACTTCTGTTGTTGACTTTCAACAGCAGTATGCATGTTAAATTCAAATGGATACATGTTCTGTCGTATAGTAACTTTAACGTGCTAGATGAGTTACCAGTAATGTCTGGGGGAAAAACTAGACAATGATAAATTAAATTTGCTTGTGACTGAGGTTCTTGGATGTTAAAATCTATAAACAATTAATAATTAAAGAATGGCACATTGTGCTGAACTTTAACCCTAAAGTTAAAACTAGTCCATAATGGAAAGGTTTCATTTTAAAGTGATAAATAATTCTTCTATCGGTAATGTCGCTATTGTTCTCCGGTTGTATTCTAACTATTGTCTGACACTTCACAACACAATTTCTCTCAATCTGAATTTAATGAGTTGTTCCCAACAGTGAATGCACACTGAAATTGAGTGTTGGTAGCAACTTTTTAGGAAATCAAAAACTGTTTACACGATTGAAGTGTGATGAGAAACAAATTCAATTTTACATAAAAACACACCCGAGTTATACATTCTACCTCGAAACCACAGGTCATATGGAAATTTATGCAAATTTGTATCCCTATAAAGTAAAAGGCAATTGATTCAGTATAAAATAATTTACGTCTTCACACATCGATATTTGAAGATCGATATTGCTTTGTTTGTTTTATTTGCCTCCCTGCTGTATTTCTGTTGTTTTAACCCACTTTAAGTGGAATAAATAATGTATAAATCATTTATATTTAATTATGTTGATGTTGGTTGCAGTCAGATTTAGTCACAAATTGCTTCAATACATGCAGAGAATTAATTTTGGGACTGACAACTTCTGAATACATTTGTGGATGATTTCATTTTTTTTCAAGGTAACCAGTTTGTTTTGAAAGAAAATCTTGTCGACAACATGGATTATTTATGTTGGATAAATAACTTGCAGTCGTTGATCATATCAAATAATACACTGCGATTTCCTCCTTCGTTTATTATTTGATATAATCAACTCCTCGTTATTTATCCATGACTGAATATTTCTGTTGATGACTAGGACTATGCTTGTTGACCAATCCAGTTTGGTCATTTGGACATAACCTGTTGGACTGAAAACTGCAATTACCAACACAAATGGATACTCAAGAAACGGGTTTAAACTGATTAAATAAATCAGGAAGCAGGAAGAATCCAGTTGGCTAAATGCCATCTCTTAGGTGACAAATAACGAATTATCATGTTAAGATCCTGTGCCTTCAGTGCTTGTCATTCCCCTCAAAGTCACCTATTGATTAAACAACAACCAATCACCTGTCTATTACGAACACTCCAGATAAGTTCTTTATTTGTAGTCAAACGACAAACTAAAAAATTAATCTTGAAACTTTTTGGGTTTGGTGCCATCCTTAAATATTTATACCCCAGTTTTATCAAAGTTAGGGCATGTAGTGTTTGCCTTGTCCATGAATCCGTCCATCCCAATCATTTCCAGAACATATCTACTGCACTATCATGTACGGTCATCATACTTTGTACATTTGTCTGTAGGTACATTTAGGAAAGACTGTATGTGGCACACCGAATCTAGACAACAAAACATTGACATGGCCAAAATAACAATTTGGACATTTTTTATTCTAAATTAAAAATCAAACTAAACTTTATTAGGCTCAGGAATATAAAACCAGTTTTACACCATTTGGATTTACAGGAGCAACCAAGGCAAGTTAACCTTTGATTCTATTTTATTTTATTTAACACCGTTGTTAATTTATGGAAACAAACCGTCACATGACAGGATGCATTTGTCGACAATCAACCTCACTTACTGGCATGTCAGTCACTGTCAGGCGTGGTCAGTGAAACCAATTAACACTGGTTGCTCCTATGCATGTCAGTCTTCTTGGTGAGCACAATCAAGGGCAATTAGGGGATAACCCTATTGTGTTTTCTCATGGTGGTTTAACCATTGCAAATTTAGTTTTATTGGCGCCAATAACACTGGAAATTTGCAAGGGTAAAACCACCAATATAATATGTTCTCAAATCAGAAAACATAGTATGGTTAATATCCCTATTGTAAATTCCTACTGAATTTTTTATTGGTTTTTTTTCCTTCAAAATATATGTAATTAATTTCTTTTGTAAAGGAATGGGCTATGTTAAATGGAACCAGGAAATTATGTCATTGGGAAATCAAAACCGATTTTTAACGAGGCATTATAAATTTCTAATAACTTGGGAATTTTGTTTAATTGATGTTGAATTTCAATTTGTTTTCAAGTGTCTAATAGACACTGTCTATGTATGGGTTTCATTTGGGATGATGTAGAATTATTAATTTGTTTACTTGATTTATGCTTAAATACTCTTACATCTCATTATTGGGGCATCTTGGCAATCTCCAGTAGGTATATCGCAGGATATACTGCCGCAAATTGTATGGCTCATCCAATCAGATTTAGTATTATAAACTTGTTGAATTAGAATTAAAGATTACTTCTGAAATTGTGCCAGGCTCAGTAAACTTATTACAATTAATATACCAAAAATATAATGGTTTTAATTGTAAATCTTTTCTTTTAAAAAAATAACAATAGTTGCATTAATTTCATGCTCTTGAAACGGGTAAAAAAAGAAGGTAAAGAAAAAAAAAAACTGTTTGGTGTTTTATTTGGAAAGTAATTTGCTGCTCTCCTAAAAACACTCCAGATGTGTGAGAGCGAGTGAGCGATCGTTTGCCTTTCCTGGTGAAGACTGCATGTATCTGACAGTGTGAACATTATTTCAAATCATCACAATCTGTCATCAAATGGAAAATCGCTTGTTCACTGGTGTACACACAGTACAATTACTGTTATAGAAATTTATTTGTAGATCTTATTGTCTAACACATATTTAATTTCAACACATACTGGCTATATTCTACAAAAAGGCCTAATTTGAGCCAGTATATTAATGTTTACAGAAACATAATTTCGAATCATGATCAATAACACAGAGTTATGTTAAGACCAGCTGATGACCCATACAAATGTAATTTTGACTTGAGGAAGTTTGACAAAATCTTATTGGATTTTATTACATATGTTTTTTATGTGCAAAGCTGCCTGTCACTGCAACAATCAAATATAATTATTACAGTCAAACTTTCTCTAAAGGCCACGTGTATGTAACAATGACCTGTCTAAAAAGCAAACCAGATTTTTTTTATTGTGTATACTAATACATATATTTTCACCTGTGTATAAAGGCCACATGTTCATAAAGACCACTTGTAGGTTTTCGAGTGGGTGTTATATAGAGGTTTGACTATGTATATATGTGAACACTTGGTGATGGATCTCCACACACATAACTGATTGCTGTGATGAATGAAATGTTACTGACCCCTCTAATGCCTGGAGTAACCTTCCAGATTAACTGACCCCCTTCAGCAAGAGAGCTTTATATCATCTTCTTGCTGTAATTTATTGGTCATGTTAATATGGTGATTCCCATGGCAATTTTTTGTAGTTTCTGCCAAGTTCAAAGCTAATATAATGATGTGTAGCCAAATTTACATATATATGGCAATCTGTTAATGGTGCATCCGATGAATCACTTCCCTTTTGAGACCATTAAATTATGAATCGGGTCATGACATTTAGCGAAAATACATGTTATCTGCTCTATTCACTCTTTTCATCTAATTTGGAAGCAACAAAGTAGACGTAAGCCAGAACATTACCATGCATTAATAAAATTAATATTCTTGTTCGTTAGAGGTTGGCGTTATAGATATTCAAGTATACATATCATGCAAAAACATTTTTAGATGTGTCCTGAAAGAATGAATGCATTATTGGAGTTTGAATTGACATTTAAGGATGGCAAATATAATACCTATTATGAAAAACAGCAAGGGATCTTTTATGTGCACTTTGCCAAACACAGGATAGCACACACCACAACACTTTGATAGACCAGTCGTGGATCATTGGTTGGAAATAACCCAATGGGTCCACTGAGAAGGATCGATCCATTGACCTATCAAACCTCAGACAAATACTCTTGCGCTGAGCTACGTCCTCCTCCTCATCTATGGTTATATCCACTTGGTACAACCTTAAAATTGGGCCTTTGATGGTTGACAATACCCAAAGGAGTGCATGAAATTTTTAGGATATATTCACTTTAAAAGCTTCTACAGGACGGGATCCACTTAGTAACATATTCATGATATTGACCATGACAAAGTGGACATATTGATTCCAATCTGTGAGAGGAACATCAATGTGTGTACAAATAACTAAATCCAGCTCTGATTGAAGTCTTGTGATTTGCAACGTCTGCCAGATATCTCTGTATTTCCACATGGGCTAGTGACATGCTGGTATGTTAGAATGTCTTAGGGAAAAGATCAACAAAGACCAAATGCACCATGGTTTTAATAATGTCTGTAAGTTGTGACAGAAGTTTGGTTCATGTAGCTAAAATAAACCAATAATTTGTTCAATGATTACTGACCCATGTTATGTTCTGGCAACGAGTCTGATTTCAATTCTATTCTCACCACTAACATCATCTCTTCATCACTGGAGCTGGTGGTAAATCAAGATAAGTGGCAGAGTATCTGATTGATATATCAGAAATTAGATTCCATCCAATGTATTGGACTCATTGGGGTATTGACTATTGTTCGTTCCAAGCATTGCTTCATAGCTGATATATCTAATGCAGTGGCACATGCTGTCCTATGTGGATTGAATGAATTGAATTTTAAACACACTCCAGCACGAAAAAAGACATCAGCTGCTGGGGAACTTGCTTGGGCTTGCTGCTGATTTAAAAAGAATAACCTGTGTTAACATAATTCTGTAATGCACCAGATGTGTCATATTAATACCAGGGATAGAAAAGTTCTAATAGTTGGCCCAGACAAGAAGAAATTGTTTCGAATGATGCTAGTCTCTTGGCCCAGTAGATATCTGTACATCCTATGGTTCCAAGGAACTAATAATAGGTGGGGGCGGGGGTTTGGGGCAGTCTAATGTTTTTACGTAATGAGATGTTACGTAATACAATAAATGTGTGCAATTATCTGGTTAAACAAGGACAGTATTTTGTCTTCTGCTAACATAAACCTCTTTTGTGTATAAATCAGTTTATTTTATATTTTTATTGTCACGTGATCAATGTGATCGTGTTGTTTTTTACTGCCAAATAGGGTGAGGGAGAGTCTTCAATGTACTGGGTTGTATTTACACTCCTTGCCGTGTTTTTCTCCATTTCAAAGTGACAGTCACTTCCCGTTTAAAACCATGGCAGGCTGCTGCAAACATTTGACAATGTGTGTATGATTGGGGCAATTTGCTACAGGAAGCAAGCTAAAGTTAGTCTTGCACTAGGATGAAAAGACCAATTGCATTGAGTAGAGGTTACAATAACTGACATGGCTCTTACAGTGTGAAACAGGCTTTGTAGTAACCGTGGATGAGCTGGCACATTGAATCCGCAAGGAATCTCATTGCTGATTGATAATCATACATCCACACTGGATACACCGTGTTATTGACAGGAATCCACCATAAAAGCACATCTGAAAATGGACCCCTGTCGCCTTGGGCAGTTTCAGCTTGGGGTCATATGCCCTTTTGAGAAGAGGTTGCATTGAATCTGGACATGTTTGAACCTTTAGTGAAAAGCTTCTCTTGGAAACTGTATATGATATGCAAATTCCAAAAAAGTTAATTAACTAGAAAAAATGTTACAATAAACTATTATTTATATTTTACTTACATTAAACTATTATTTATTTTTAATTAATTGTGTATAATATTCTTCAGCAAATCAAATACAATCAAATTGAATTCTTCTATTTATATATTTATATTATTAAACATTCTTTTGTGAGTTAATCGACGTCTATCGGATATCATTTTACATTCAACCCATTCTCAAAGTTATTTCGAAATCCAAACATACTAATCCAGGTTTGAAGCAAAACGTGGGATTCAGGTAAACTAACACTCTTTTAAGACAGGCCTGATGTTTACAGCTGTAATCTTATACAGTATGTTTGTTTTTAGTTTTAGTTAGGAGAAATGTATCTCCATGGTAAAGCATCTGCTTGAAGAATAATAGTCGTATGGTCAGTTAAAATTTCACGATTGTTACATCAAGTACAATGGTGTAGGCTGCCATTTATTCAATAAAGTATACATATATGTGCATGCACATAAAAGATTACTAGTTCTGGTTTCGCCATCTAAGTAGCCAAATGGGTAATGTTTTAAATGGGTTAAAAATTTAGTTTATTGGCCAACAATATTTTGTATAATTATAATAGCCTTACCCGGTATGTTAAACAAATTTCTAAAAAAATATCCACATTTCTGGAAAATTGGCTAAAAGAAAATATGATTTTGTCCAGAGAGAGCAGACCAAGCCAAACCAAAAAAATACTTTGTTTTTTTTCACATGCTGAACAAATAATGGGAATAGAAAAAACATTTAAAAAAAAATGAAGTGCTGTTACAAAACAATTCTGCGACAGCTTTTGAGGCAGCATTGCTGATTTTTGCTGCAACATTGCTAATGATTGCAACTGTGTTGACAAGTCATATGTTAAACAAACATTTCATTCCTAGCAACCTTGTTGTTGAGGTGTAAATCCTCATGGTATTTGGCTCTGATGTGTAGACATTTGATTTATCTGCATGGTCCAGTAAGCTAAGTCACACACATGCTGAACAACTGGAATTCCTCTGAAAAGTGAAACACTTTTAGCCAGGCAGTTTGCCACTTGATGATAGAAAAGACTGAAACTATTAATCAGTTGCCTACATTTTTGTTTCTGGTCTACATTGGTTTAAGTCTGCTAAAATTGACTTGATCTATTCAATTCAATTAAAGATTCATATTTGCTCTAAAAATGACTAAATTCGGAACATGTGTTTATTTCTTAAATTCTCGTACCTAGTGATGTGTTAAATTGGCTTTACTGGGAAGTTATCCTCGTGTGATGATCATGTGTGTCTCACCGAGGGATAGGTGTCCGGGGGATAGGTCTCCAGTAAACTATCCGTCTGCAGACTAGATTGTTGTGATGCATGACCTTTCAGTGATCGTAACCCCCCATTGGCAAAATGTTAGCCTATGTCTAGAATGCTTAAAAAATTAAAAGACTGACAGCTTTACTAGTTTGTGATTGAAAGCAAATAGATCGGTCAATAAGATGTTTTGACATTCCATTTACCTAGGATGGATGATATACAATTATTTTGAGTATAATTAACTGAAGAGATAAACACGGACGCATAAACAGGCGTGTGTTCATAGAACAAATATATCGCGACTACTCGCTAGACTGGTTTTTGTACCAAATATTAAATGAATGTGATATGATAGGACCCACTTGGTACCAGTTAAATTACATGCGAAATTTCGCGATATATCTTCTGAACACGCCTCGGGTCTGAATATTTTATTTGGTCTGTATTTTTCAGTATTTAAAGGTAAAACCTACACAATACATTTTTACCCACATTTTAATTATGGGAATCATTTGTATGCTTGCCTGAATACAGTTACTACAAAACAGAAACAAACATGAATTTGGTATGAACTTGTAAACACCAATGTCATTTGTTGAATAATCAACCTTTATATGAACATTATATCGTTTGATCACAAGGCCATTGTCTACATTTTTTGGTTCACAAGCAGTATGCAATGCAAAAAGATACAACTACCACCTATTTCTTGAACCTGTAAAATTTTAAGTTTGTTCTGAACTCAAAACAAAACAAAGCCATTGTATTTCATTACATCTTTTTTCTTGTGTTCCTACCATGAAATCTTGCCATACTTAATGAAGCTCGCTCAAGGTCAACAGTTCGTGAAGCGTTCTTCTATGAGTGCTTCCTGTAATACCACTGAACACTTGTGATCTTTCTTACCTGACTTGATCACGTTATTGAGTCGCCACTAATTACAGGTGTTACAATTATACCTCACATGGATTGCCGTGAAACTTAATCTGAATGGCTGTTTCTAATAGGTATTATGTGGGATCACCTTACATTTTAATCAGCAATCCTTCAAATTATAGCCAAAGGGCGGATTTACATTTGTTTCAGCTTGACCTTAACCACAGGGTCATTTCAGCTAATTATGTTGCTGGTGAGCCATATTAGATGTCGTTTATATGGTCCTTGTTGTAATCCTGTGACCATCGAGCACTGGTTGAGTGATTTTAGTGTTCAAACTGGTATTGTAGTGTTGTACTGTATGGTAATTAAGTAGCTATCCTCCGATGTCTAATACCTTGGTTCATAGCTCTTGGTGTTAGAGTATCTTGTGGTGTTGGACAAAGTAACCAGATCATTTGTGATCTTGGGTGGCCAAATTGTACATTTGAAAAGCATATTCCTAACTTCTCATTTATCTCTTTAAAACTACATAAAGAAAATCATTCTGTTTTTATATTGTATATATTTCTGTAGATCAGGTTAAATTGCTAAAGTTAGTAGAGGTACATCCTAACCCTATTTCATCTTCTCCATCCTATGATTCCCATTCTTATCCCGTCCCATCATCTACATCCTATGATTTCCATCATGCATTATCTCCATACCCATCCTATCATTCCCATCCTATCATTCCTATCCTATGATCGCCATCCCATCATCCCCATCTTATGATTCCCATCCCAATTTTTTCAATTGCATGAAGTAATAGCATATCATTTTTCAGTTGTCAAGAAAACGTATTTTTAGCAAAAAGCAGATAGTTTATTAGGTTATTTAGGAAGTAACCATTTATTAGGTTATTTAGGAAGTAACCAGCTGTAACAGAATCCTCACATTGTATTACATATTATAGGTAGGGGGTGGGTTGGAGGTGTCTAGTAAATTAGATGCTAGAAATTACATTTTGATTATAGTATTGACACAGACAAAACTAGACACATGATACAGTTAAAATTCCATACAAATCAACTTTTATAAGTTCAAAAAATATACAAGTAGTCTGTCGAAATCGGATTATAGACAGATTTTTCCCCTATTTTTTTGATTGGCGCATTTTACATGCAAATCTGTCTGATTTCTGTATGAAAGTTTCTTTGAGTTGATGCTTTCAGTCCTCACAATGATTTAGTTTTATGCTCTGGTGAACGTGCCATGTTGCACTCGACAGTAATATGTCACAGTGGCTGGCTAGAGAAGGCTTACCTTAATCAGTTTGTATTCTACTCACAATGTAGGAAATGATCCATGCAAAATCTGTTTTAACAACGGTGAAAAACGTTAATAATGTTCATGATCTATTAAATATTTTCTTTCAGTTAATCTTCATCACTGAATGATTTCATGGTGTATATGAGATTTAGCTTTACGGTCATAGGTAATACTTAATCGTTAGACGATGACCATTTTTTAATGCCAGTGCAAGCTTTGCTAATTCTTTGCCTTTGCTCAAGTCTGACTGCATGTGTTACAAAATACCATTTACCGCTGGTCTGTGGAAGTCTGTAAACTGGATACATTTTTTAAAATGTTAAAAAGTTATAATCTATGGTATGCCGTCGCTGCATCACATCTCATTAAAGAAAACCGAGTATATTTTACTATAGCGAAACAGTAATGTTTACTTGTAAATACAGATGACAGGGTTTAATCTACCATGCAATTTGGGGCCGGTTACTGGCCCCGTTCCCCTAGGGGGAATTCCGAATTTGAAAAAAAATAATTCCCAATTTCGAAAAAATAAATTCCCCCAAAAAAAAAACTGATCACAGATGACTGGATAAAAAGAAGTTCTTTTCTTTATAGAATGAAAAAAACCTACCATTACTCTTTTAAAAAGAAAGTACCCAGTCAACATAAGACATCTTAACGTTGACTACCGCGAATAAACAAAATGACGAAATTCCCCTTTTCCTGTCTA
>JAULBR010157878.1:0-17046 GCA_032355825.1 Melanodrymia aurantiaca | reverse complement strand
CGGTGCTCGAGAAACTGTTCGACCCATCGGGTAGTTCGACCCAAGCATCAGCAACTTAATATAAGGGTTTAATTCGGAACTTCGATCTTGGTTCGAGCGTTGCCATGTGTTCGATCCTTCCGCGTTCGAGCCAACGAGATTCTACTGTATTATCAATTACAGGCTTTTTCAGGAGATATTGCTGACCTAATTATTTGACATTATATACAGGGTAACCGCTCTAAACTGGACCCTCAGTAAACTGGAATTCCCTCTAAACCGAACATATTTCAAAGTCCTAAGTGTGTTCGGTTTAGAGGGAATTTAGACTGTTTTTGATTCAGTCACCAAGAAACCTGACAGTTCTAATGACCGTATAATATTATTGTCACAACTATTATGACATCATACCATTGAGCCAAATATTGCAAGTGTTCATTTTCATTTCATTTCTGGTAATAATCATCCTAATTAGACAAATGATAATGGATGATAAAAATAATACCCCACTCGTGTCTTGTAATATCATAACTCATCAGCACCTGCTGATAAACGTACAAAAATCATCGACAAGCCTCAGATTTTAACTCAAACTGTTATTTGAAGAACAATTTATGTGGTGACAGATGGTTTCCCCTGTGACAAAGTGTCGATATAACGGTGCATTTGACATCCAATAATGTGTTCCAGTGTTAAACAAACAAACTTTATCTTTTTCTTTTTTTTACCATTTTCTTGCATGCCACTCACAATTCCACAATCAATTCCCGATAGTCGAGTGGAGTATTCTGAATGTTGACATTCAATATAATTTGTTGTCTTATAGCATTTTCTTTAAATTAGTGTCGCAATCATATGCCGTCGCCAAATTGTCTGTATTTCGAGGACTGCATGTTCTACCCAAGAACCAATAACTGATTAATTATTATCATTCAATGTCTTCACAGCATTAGAAAACAGTCATACATGTAAGTAGCTAGGACAGTTGTAAGGAAGATCATTCTTAACTAAATAATCTAGAGAATGTTTAGAAGAATTTTGTATTTTTTAAAAATAACATTGGATTTGTCTGTATAGTGTACAAAGAAAAAGGAAATACAAAATAAGTTTCATGAAACTTAAAAAGAATGGGATGAAAAAAAGGATAAAGTTCAAATTAAAGAATTTGGTATAATTGTTTTTTAAATCTACTGAAACCAACCTATTAAAACATTGCTTTCTCTGTTTCATAAGTAAAATATTATGATCATTAATAAAATAAAAACAAACTGAACAGTATATAAAACAGCAAGTAATGAAGTTTACCAATAAACCGTTGTGCTTAGGGTTAATAAAGAATTGAATTGACATATGACTTGTTTGTAAACAAGTTCTAAGTTGATGGCAGGTGGTTTGATTGAACAACAAATGCCAACACAATAACACCGTGGCTATATGGAGACCAAAGGGCAATGACTGTGTGGACTGTACACTGTACTCTACAACCTGTGACTTAGATGAACTCTATTCAGCTTACATGCATGAATCAAGATTCTACAATATCTAATTTAGCTTCATTAGGCTGGCACTTGAAGGAGAACCCAGTGTCCTGACTGAACTCTCACAAAATTCCATTAGCATTTATTTTGATGGCATTTGATGGATAAAAAATTTCGGAATCGCATACTAAAAATCCCCATCAATCTAATTTTTCTTCCAGGGTTTGAAGTTATAAGGGGTTCAGTAGGCAATATTCCATAAAACATATTATTAGCAAATCCAACTAACAAATGTTTAAATTTGATAAACAAACAACGTAATTGTTAATAAGAAGAAATGTTACAAATTTTGTTATAGAAAATATAAAAAATGTAGATCGACACTCGGTCACAGAGGAGATCTGCTACCACCACATAGGCTACACTTCTTCGAATAACAGCAAGGGATCTTTTTGTGCACTTTCCCAGACACCACAGCCTTTGATGAACCAGTCATGAATAACTGGTTGGAAATGGGAAAAAACCTAAAGGATTCACTGAGGAGGATCAATCCTTCGACCTATCGAACTTCAAAAGCTACTCTTACCAGATAACAAGGGATCTTTTATGTGCACTTCCACGCAAACAGGATATCACACACCCCAGCTTCTGGAAGACTGGTTGAAACAGAAAATAACCCAAAAGGTCCACTGACGAGGATAGATCCTTTGACCCATCGAACCAGTCATGGATAATTGGTTGGAACAGGATTTCACCCAAAGATTCCACCGAGGAGGATCGATCCTTCGACCCATCGAACTAGTCGGTGATCATTGGTTGGAATAGGAAATAACCCAACGGATCCACTGAGGAGGATCGATCCTCTAACCTACCAAACCTCGATCACTCTTGCGCTGCATGCACTATGACTGCTTACCTATCATTGATGAACGACTGAGGTCGGCTGTTGGGTCGACTGTTGTAGAAAAGTGGCTCGGAGTCGGTATCGCTCCTCACCGGGTGGTACGGACTGCCGTCCTGGTAGTAGTCCTGGTCGCGGTCGTACCCGCGCTCGAACGACTGGTCGAACGAGCGGTCGAACGAGTCGTAGCGCGGGTAGTCGCGACTGTCCTCGCGGAGTCGGTACGGGTGGTCGGCGTGGCTGCGGTACTGGTGTGCCGATGTGTTGTGTTGGTGTTGTAGTGGGAAGTTGACGTCACTCGTGTAGTCGCTGTCTTCAGACATACCAGCTGAAAGGAAAACAGAAAAATATAATTTTTATTTCAATTTCAGAATCAGAATAAAAATTTACTTGCCTATATCCAATTAAGGTTCAAGCACTATTTCAATTTATGATACCCACAACTTTATACATACAAATGTACAGTCAAACCTGCTTGAGTGGCCACCTGTATTAAGCAGCCACCTGTATTAAAGGGTCACCATGATATTCTCCCAAATCATCAATTTGAGTACATTATGACCTGTATTGAACAGCCACCTGTCTTAAGAGGCCACTTTTATTTACTCCCTTAGGTGGCTGCTTAAGACAGGTTTGACTGTATATGGATTGCGATTTTTCCAGTGTCATATATTCAAAAGAAAAACAAAATAATATTTTATTTCATTTCAGGAGACCCACAATCTCAATCATTGCAGTTTTTCTAATTACTTTATACATAATATGGATTGCGGTTTTACTAGTGTCATATTCAAAAGAAATAAATCAAAATAATATTTTATTTCGTTTTAGAAGACTCACAATCTAAATCATTGCAATTTTTCAATTCACTTTATAAAGATGGATTACGGTTTTTTCCAGTGTCAGGTTCAACAGAAATAGCAGTTTTTTGTCTCATGTTCAAAACACACCTGCTGGAAGGATAATAATGAAGTATGTTTGTTTAACGACACCCCTGGAACACATTGATTATTATTAATCAGTGGTTAATGGATGTCAAACACACGGTTATATCAACACTTGCATGGTCATAGAGGCTATTTGTCTTAGAATAACAGCAATGGATCTTTTATGTGCAATAAATTTCCCACAGACAGAATAGCACACACCACAGTCTTTGATGAACAAGTCATGGATCACTGGTTGGAATGGGAAATATCCCAACGCATCCACTGAGGAGGATCGATCTGTCGACCTATCGAACCGTAGGTGGATGCTCTAAAATTGTAGTTTTTCCAAGTCCTTATACATCTATCAAAAGCATTGCAGTTTTATTAGTTACACAATAAAAAACAGCGCAGTTTCAAAATCTTGAAGTTCCAAACACAAATCTAAATGATGAGTTGGAGATTAATCATGCTGTTTTATGATAATCCATGCATACTCATCACCTAATTCTAATCATGTTTACAATACAAACATCAATAGGTTCGCAGTGGCTGCCGCCAGTTCATGGATTGAATCAACTTTGATGTCATCATGTCCTGTATTCATACAACTATTACATATCAAATTTCACTTTTAACAAACAAACCTGGTTAGTTATATACACGTAAATCATAAACAAAGCTGTGCACATATTAAATGAATCAATAAGAAATACACACTGCCCTGTGCATGTTTTATACAAGAGTTATGGTAATTAATTAATTAATTATTACGTATTGATACATGTATTTTGACTTTTAGGAATGAAACAAAATGCACGAAACAAAATCGGAAAGAAATAAAAAGTTAAAGTTGGTTTGTTTAATAGAGTATATTGAATGTCAAACACACGGTTACATGTATGTCAACACATGTTCTCATAAGAAACATGCTGTCACCACATAAGCTATTCTTATAAATCACAGCAATGGATCTTTTATGCACACTTTTGCTCAGACGGGACAGCACACACCACAATTAATTTGGTTTAGACAGATTTTTCGGTTACACATTGGACTGTAGAGAATTTTCTAATATCAAAAATCAAATTGAGACCATTATAGTAGGTGATTCTTACAAATCACAGCAAAGGATTTTTTATGCACAATTTTGTAGACAGTACAGCACACACCACAATTAATTTGGTTTAATGAGACCATATAGTTTATACGATTCAGACAGATTTACGGATTCCACATACATGTATGCTAGTACATAACAGAGTATACTTTAAAACTTTTACTTTTCTAAAATACGATATAATACGGTTCTCACTTTTCTGGAATTTCATCTTCTCAAGAACGTACATGTATATAAAAAATGAGGTTCTCCACACTCTTAGGACTCCATAGTAAAGATTAACTCAAACAGAAGCGAAGTAATTCCATTCCATTTCCTGTTCAATATCTGCTAAAAATAAATTATCTCCATTTCTTGAAAAATAACCCCATTAAGTGGGAGTTGAACTATGATTGATAAACATGATTCCTGCAGACTGTCCAATGGCTTCGGAGTGAATGGAATGAACGTGGGCACAGCTACAAGTTTGATTAAAGAGTCAATCTATATTCAGACACAGGAACTTTTCCGTGGTGTCACTTATCTTGACACAAACAAGAAGATTTTTCATTATTAATAGCCCAGTGTTCCACAAAATGATAATTTTGGCGACATCATTTTTTTTTTTTATTCAAGGGATTTTAAAACCAAGTTGCAAAGTCGGCAGTAAATTTTGGTAACATTTTATAGGAATATTTTTAAGTTTATTAAAGGAAACCTCTTACATGATTTCCCTGCCACATTTAACTGCTCTGTTATAGGCCTTTAAACAAATGAAGTGTTCAAACAATCAAGAAACTAGTCTCTGGCAATATATTTAACATATTTGTGCATGCATAAAACCTAATATGAAAAATGTTGATATGTTTTATATTTAATTAACATAATGGCCAATCATGAATTAAAAATTCTGTGCACACCAGAACATAATGGAGGATTATAATTATTTTCTCTTTTCCTTTTTTACTAAATGCGGTAACAACTAAAAACAATGTCATTTTGTGCCAAAATAAAAAGGTCATGTTCAAAAATGGTTTATATTCGTAGTGGGAAACCGCGATTTGTTTTCAAGAAACATTATTTTTAGTATATAGAATTCTACACTCACATCCATTAGATATTCATTATCTTGCAACATATTGTTTTGCTCTTTAAGATACATTTTGAAAGAACACGTTGCAAGATAAATGATATCTTTAATGGCCACTCATGTATATTACTCTATCGATTATACAGCAATTATAGGAAAATGCATTACAGAATGCAGATTCAATATGTAAGAGTAAATACTAAAATGGGTCGTAAACATCACATTAATAGTGTTACTACATGACTTGATCAAATCTCATACCCACGCAAGCCACTCATCAATCTACTTGTTTACTGATGCCAATGAACATAAGGATATTAATGTTGATCTACAAACATTGCATTCCATATACTTAAGAATTCACTACTTAGATGAAAATTAACGAAACTAAATGTATTTCAATTCTTAATCATTAATACATGTATCTACATTATGTTTCACCATCAAAATATAATTAAAATTTCCGTTAAGATAAAAATTAACAAAACTAAATACAATGTACATTTCAATTCTTAATCTCTATGTTTCATCATCAAAAGAGCATTAAAATTTTCATACAGAGTCTCAAAAATGGTCTTCTGAACAAGCCAATATGATCTCTTACAAACATTACATTCCATATACTTAAGAATTCATTAAGATGAAAATTAACAAAACTAAATACATTTCAATTCTTAATAATTAATACCTATGTTTCAATACAAAATATAATTAAAATTTTCATACCAAATCTCCAAACTGATTTTCCGAACAAACCAATAAGATCTCTTACAAACTTAAGAATCCATTAAGATAAAAACTAACAAAAATAAATACATATCAATTCTATATAACTATTACCGATGTTTCATCATCAAAATATATATTTAAAATTTCCGTACCAAATCTCCAAACTGATTTTCCGAACAAGCCAATATGATCTCTTGCAATACTGTACATTCCAAGAAATCCACAAAACCAGGCCGAAAGGCAGCCAGACATGGTCAGATCTGTGTTTTCACAGTAATTCTGTACGCATGTGTCCTGAAGATAAGCTGCTTAGACCCCCACTCATCAATGTCCACTCGTCACTTGATAATGCAACACAATTCTATGCGTTATTGCGAACTGATGAGATGACAAAGGTATGGTATATTATTAATCATATGAAGCCGTACATGTAGCAAGCTTCTTGCAACTGATCATGTATTTGTGTGGTTTTCTCACAGCATGTTGGTCACAAATAAACAAATTGTTTAAAATTTGGATTGTATGTTAGTCCTTGTATAGTCACGGTATATTAGAATCCAGTAGTGATGATAGCTTGAGATATCCATTGCTGCTTAGTTCAAGATAATGAAGTTTTACTGTGCATCCACATTGGATAGGAATAAATGTATGTAACCTGCTGAGGTTTGACTGTACATCCACATTGACAATAGATACATTGCATACAGGTATATGCTCCTCTAGAATCTGCTGATGTTTTATTGTACATTGACAAGAAGTGTACATGTATCTCCCTCTAGAACCATCTTCTTTGTTGAATATTGACAGTATGTGTACAGGTCTGTCTCTCTACAATTTGCCTTTTAATTGTACATTGACAATATGTGTATAGGTACAATTTATATCCTCTAGACCTTGCAATCAGCTGTTTTACTGTACAATGACAAAAAACTGAACAGGTATCTCTCTCTAGAATGTGAAGGTTATATAGTGTACACTGACAAGAAGTGTATAGATGTATGTCCCTCTAGAATGTGCTGTTTTACAGTACATTGACAATGTGTACAGGGAAGTCCTCTAGATTAATCTGCTGTTTAGGATAATAAGTGTACAGGTACATTGTATGTCGCTTTAGAATATGCCGAAGTGTTACAGTACATTGACAATAATTATTTATAGGTATCTCCATCTAGAATCTTCTGTTTTAATGTATATTGACAATAAATTAGGTGCACAGGTAAGTCCTCTAGAATAATCTGCTGTTTCACTGTACATTAACAATATGCAAACAGGCATGTCCTCTAGAATAATCTGCTGTTTCACTGTACATTAACAATATGCAAACAGGCATGTCCTGTAGATTAATCTGCTGTTTTATTGTACATTAACAATATGCAAACAGGTTAATCCTACCGAAGTAGTTGTATTAAGGTAATTGACTTTCTGACATATTAACAAGCCTCATGCATATCTCTCACTCATAGATACGTAGATTCATCATCATGATAGTCATACTTGTGTCGCGGAATCACTATATTCGAGATAATTAGCAACATAACAAAAGCTGGTGCATGCATGCACATCTGTGTCACATGGAGCACCATACAATGATCAGTTATCTATTACTAATGAAAATCTATGTAGATGTTAAGATCTCACAAGACTAATCATCCAGGGAAAAAATTTAATCCGCTTGACAAAGGTCCAGTCTGTAATATAAAGATGTATATGGAATTAAAAGATGTTGATATTTTGGTCTGTGAAATTAAGACAGTATGGAAAAACAGCCTTATTTCTTGGACATTGACTGGCTGACCTCTGTTCAGGATGCATATATCCACCAAAGGTTCATGCACCCCTTCTTGGATATTGCAGCTTCAATTATATTACCCATTAGTATCCTCAATTACGTGTACATATAGGTCGAACCAGGCTGTTCGATACAATTCTTATGAAAATACATTACAATTTTTACACGTTAATTTTATTCCTAATCGATAATAATTAGTATCCCGTGTTAGCTTGTGTAGACAGGAATCATTTGGTATAAAAATATATAACATCGAAAAACATAAATTTTCTTTCACACGTGTTTACTTAATCCAGACCTACCGGTACATCACTGTAAATTACTATTGCCAATTAGCGGCGTATAGATGGGAGTTATTTCCTATAGACAAAAACATTTTTGTTTAAATTCATTTCAGTCCTAGCCTATAATTATGTTAAGATTGCAAATTAGCTTCGTGTAGATGGAAATGGTTTTCATGTAAGCACCGACTGTAATGGTTTTCTTTACACTTTCCCTTCCGTTTTAGTCACAGTACATTAGTATCCAGAATTAGGTGCTTACAGACAAAAGCACTAATGTTTCCTTTATACGTTCATTCCCGTCCAAATTGATGTATAGTAGTGTCAGGAATTAGCTATATATAGAGATCGAAACATGTTAGTATTTCCTTTACTCATTCTTTGCAGTCCAAAGTTGATGTATATATACACCCTGTATATATTGCTATATACCAAATTTTCTGAATCTAGATAAAAACTAATGTTTCATTTTCACAATCATTTCAATCCAAGTTTAAGCATACAGTCAAACCTGCTTGAGCGGTCATGTCTTAAGCAGCCACCTGTCTTAAGAGGCCACTTTTTGCTACTCCCTTAGGTGGCTGTTTAAGACAGGTTTGACTGTATTAGTATCCCAGATTAGCTGTATCTTGGAAAAAACTGTAATGTTTTCTTTACACATTCATTTCAGTTCAAGTTTATGTATTCCAAATTAGCTGGTTCTATAGACAAAAACTGTAATATATAAATTCTTTACACGTTCATTCTTTACAAGTTCATGTACTGTAGTATCCCAAATTAGCTGGATCTAGACAAGAACTGTAATGTTTTCTTTACAATCTCATTTCAGTCCAAGTAACTGTATCCTGAATTAGCTGGTTCTAGACCAAAAAACTAATGTTTATTAATATTCTGAATTACACATTTTATTGAGTCCATGCAAGATCGTATAAATTAGTATTCCAAATTATAAAGCCGAATCTAGAACAAAAACTGTAATATTTTCCAGTCCAAGCTGACGTACATGTAGAATCCCGAATTAGCTGGATCTATACAAAAGCTGTAATATTTTCCAGTCCAAGCTGACGTACATGTAGAATCCCGAATTAGCTGGATCTATGCAATTAAAAGCTGTAATATTTTCCAGTCCAAGCTGACGTACATGTACATGTAGAATCCCGAATTAGCTGGATCTATACAAAAGCTGTAATATTTCCTCACAATTTTGATTCAGTCGAAGTTTACGTTCAAATCTAGACAAAACTGTAATATTTCCTTTACTCGCTGAATTGCAGTCCCAGTTGATGTAGTTAGTATCGCGAATCAGCTGTGCAGACAAACACTGATGTTAATTCCTTTGCTCTCTCATTTAAATCTTAAGACACTGTGTTGTGGCATCCAAAACTGTCTTGATCTTAACAGCTATACTTTACATATTCAGCCGTTGAAATTTAAAGTGACGAACCTATACAAAACATTCATAATTAAATTAATACAACAAAGACAAATCTATGTTATAAATTCCAAGAACTAAAGGAATACTTTTATAAGTAGAAAATGCACGCCTATGTAACTAAATATTAAATATCCATATATCTTATCTTAACTATTGATTTGTTTTACTGCGCTATTACTTATGTATGTGGTATATCGAATAAAATGAAAATGGAATTTACTGTCCCTATTGTATACCGGGTAAATGCTAAAAATAATGATAAGGAAGTCTTAATAGCCATACTAAATGTCATGTAACAAAACTGAATGAGCATTAAATCTTACGAAAATCTCCATACGTTGAAACATTGTTGTTCAAATGATCTATGAAATTGCTTAATCCATCCACGTAAGACACATCAAAGTTCAATTTAATGATGTATTACGGTATTATAATATAGATAGAGAATATATACGATTCGTATAGTGGCCTTTAAATCAATTAAGGTAGACCTTTAAAGTCCTTTAAAGCAGTATTACATTGACTGTTGTAATGACAAAACAAACAAGGATATTAATTAAAATGGTATTATCAATATTGTATTTTGTAATTTGTTTTTATTCACATATGCAAAAAATATATTTCAAGAGTAATTCTATAATAAACCTGTACTAAATTTAAACATTAATTATGATAATTAATTTAATTAGGAAATCTCATCTTTAAGGATATCTTAAAATTGTGACATTCAATGTTGATGCTGATCAAAGTAACCATTTTTAGCCCTGTCAGTTATAAGTGGATAATGTTCGTTTTGTTCAGCAAACATCTATTTTAAAATATACATATTTATTACTTTCCAGACTGAGTTATTTCTTGTTTGATCTTGTCCAGACTTTGTTTTTTTTTATGATGTTCAACATTTTACAAATCATCAGGTATCCCATAATATTATTTACTGGTATCAATCATTTTTTTTACATCTATGCATATAGATATTAACTAGACTTTATGACTGGAGATACCAGCAAAGGGATTTAACTCTCTTAATTTGTAAAAGCTCTGGTAAATATTGATAATAAGTGGCTATACAGATATATCGACACACATGGTCTCAGAAGAAATCCACTGACACTACATAGGCTACTCTTTTGTGTGCAGAGACAGTATAGTACATGTACACCACAGCCCTTGATCACAAAGAATGAATGAATGAATGAATGTTTAACGACACCCCAGCACGAAAAAAGATATCAGCTATTGGGTGTCAGAATGATCACAAAGAAAAAATCTTGGTATTTAAATTTAAAAAGGGAGCTTACAAATAAAGTTTATTTTCTGTTTGACCCATAATTTCTAAAACCTGTTGCTGTTGAATACTGCATCTGTAATTAAATCACAGCTAATGACTCCTGTGAGAATTATGAGTGTGGAATTAATCACAATCGACAAGCAAGACATGGTTTGATCCAAATTGCCAATACTCTGCAAACAATGCAGCTACATTGTACAGTGAAACCCCTCTAAACCGGACCCTCAGTATAAACCGGAACTCCCTCTAAACCGAAAATATTTCAAAATCCCAAAGAGCTTTATGTGCTATATTTAAACCTCAGTAAACCGAACACCCCTCTAAACCGAACATTTTACTCGGTCCCAAGTGTGTTCGGTTTAGAAGGGTTTCACTGTATTTACTTTCAGAATAATGGGATTTCCCAATGAAAAATGGTTCTTCAAATATCTTTGTTCACAAAACCAAAAAATAATTATTCTGGCACTAATAATGAATGATGAGTTTATTAAAGATTTGCTCTTAAAGACACACTCTCAAGCTTTAAGACGAATGCCACGGTATGTGTGCATCTAATGCTATTTATAACATATTTTTACATTATGTATACATGTAGAGCCATCATTTTAATGATTAAACTTAAAATTTACCTACATATTACTGCTTACAATATCAATATATATTTATATCCAATACATGTACATGTGTATGTATGTTTGAAGTAGCAGAGTATATGGTCCTTGGACTTTTACCAACAATAATTTAGTAAGATACAAATTATCTTAGACAAAAGCAGACATTAATCTACATAACAGGTATTGTAACAATTTCAATGACCAGAAACATGTATAATATATACATTGATAATGTAAGTAATAAGATTTAAGTAAATGTTAATTTTAATAAGAAATGACCTATTAGCCAGAAATATGTTACAAATATATAGCATTAGATGTGCACGAACGGTGGCATCCATCTTCAAACTCGAGAGTGTGCCTTTAAATAGGGTGAATTTTGTTAACACTATTATAAAATCCATTCTATGCCAAAATTGAAACGAATTTGGAAGAACGGTAGGAAGTTTTAGTGCGAATCTTCTTTCAGGGTTAAAATCCAAGGATCATTTGAAGACCTGCCTTGCATTCAATAGAGCAAGTGCTCCGAACAATGTGACTGGTACTTAATGTGTACTATCAAATCACATTCATTTAATGTTAGATGCAAACACTGGTGACAAAACGTTTTGTCTCGGTAGCAGAACGCCCCTCAATTGAATGGTTTGCTGATAGAAAATGAATGTGTTATCAGAGACAGTTGACCAGTCCATTGGACATAAAAACAGAAAACTTTCATCCAGCAACACAAATTATGTGTTACCAACCATCATACACTTTGCACATGTTGTTTGGCTCAGAACAAGGCCATATAAACAACAAGGAATTTGATTGGCTGCATAAAAACATTAGAATAGTTGAAGATGAACTGCACATTAAGTGGTCGACAAAATAATGGGCTGTGCACATTTTGCAGAATAGTTCGAGAAGAAATGCACATTATATGGTTAACAGGCACATTTTATAGAATAGAATAAAATAAATCTAGAGTTATACCATTCGTGAAATACCGGTAGCTGACAACATCACAGAGTGTGCTCATTGCACAGAAGGTGTCAGGTTTAATTCCACATCACATCACATGTGCACATGTAGTTGGTAGTGTTATTGAATTAAGGTAGATGTGCAAAATACACAGAATTTGCTCAGGGTAACACTAATCCATGTAGTGCATCCACATAGTGTGAAATATCACAGTGCTCATTTCAAAGAACATGACTGGGATGAATTCCACATCAGCATGTACATTCCTCTGGATGAAGTTCCCACATCAAAGAACAGATGTCAATATCACTGTCATAAAACTGAATCCCAATGGTAAACTTGACCAAAGTCCGGTGAACTTCGCATCACATGTACATGTATGTTTCACAAAAAAACAGATATCAATACATCCATGCCATAAACCTGAATCCCAATCGTAAACTTGTAAACTTTACCAAAGTCTGGGAGAAGTTCTCATCGCACGTATGTTTCACAAAAAAACGATGTCAATATCACTGCCATAAACCTGAATCTCAATGGTAAACTTGTAAACTTTACCAAAGTCTGGGAGAAGTTTGCATCACAGATATATTTCACAAAGAACAGATGTCAATACATGTACATCCATGCCATAAATCTTAATCCCAATCGTAAACTTGTAAACTTTACCAAAGTCTGGGAGAAGTTTGCATCACACGTATATTTCACAAAGAACCGATGTCAATATCACTGCCATAAACCTGAATCCCAATCGTAAACTTGTAAACTTGACCAAAGTCTGGGAGAAGTTTGCATCACACGTATGTTTCACAAAGAACTGATGTCAATACCACTGCCATAAACCTGAATCCCAATGGTAAACTTGTAAACTTATTAGCAAAGAAATATTTTACCGAATATCCCTTGGTAATCACCTGTGTTTGTCATATCAATATAAATGTTATTGTTATTTTGACAAGCTTAGCTATTAATGAAAAGCCCATTAACAAAATCCTCCAAGTTAATGGTCCCAAAATTACACGTCCATAACCGTAAGTTTTCGTTAAAAACTGGACAACATTACAATACAGAGAAATAAACTGGTTCAATTCAGCCAGAAAAATATGTGATTGATTCTTTATATATACACTGAATTTCGCTTCTTTATAATAGCTACATGTAGGTAATAACAATATTGTATTCAAGTTTATAGATCCTTCAATTTGTTGAATATCGCTTCTTTGTAATAGGTAATAACAATATTGTGTTCAACTTTACAGATCCTTCAATAGGTAACAAGTATTCACACACCATAGGCTTGGACACTGACAGGCTCTGTACCGGCCACCGATTTCTGTCGCACCACGGTATCATAATGTGATTATTGACAGCTTATAACGCTGGTCTCAAGTGATTGGACAGGGTAGATGACCTTTGAAAATAATAGCCCGTAATAGGATCGTCCATGCTCGTCCGGGATTCAGTGTATTTGTGTCTTTTCCCATGGGACGATAACAAATTAAAGAGTTTGTTTTCACTGATTAGTAGAGTTTACTTGAACACGAAAATGTCTGGCATTTATGATTGGGATTTGGTCACCGATATTTTGTGTACAAGTCCAATAATAAGGATCTAAATGCTACATCAAAGGTAGATTTTCGTTAGGGAAAACAGATAAATGTATAATTATCCATGAAACTGAGCATGTTGATCAAGCAGGAAATTATCTAATCTATAAATCTGGCTAAATCACAGTTTTTAACCCTTTGAACAGTGAATTAATAATTAAGGTTACAACAAAAAGAAGGCTGATCGACAAAATTGTTTGTTTTTTTGCTAAATTCATAAAAAAACGATTTACATGTACCAAACACAATATATTCTATATACATTACCAACATCCCAAATATTGGATCAGCGGTTATTGGATGTCAAACGCACGGTTCTGTTCGACACTTTGTCACAGAGGAAATGCGTTGCCACCACATACATGTAGGCTACACTTCTTCAAACAACATCAAGGGATCTTTTCTGGCTACATATTCCTCAGGGTATCGTGAATCTCTTGAGAACGTCTATGTGATATCCATCTTTGCATAAGAATAACCGTTTTTATATACAGTGAAACCTGTCTTAAGCAGCCACCTAATGGAGTAACTAAAAGTTGCCTCTTAAGACAGGTGGCTGCTTAATACAGGTCATAATGCACTAAAATTGTTGATTTGGTGGAATATTCAGGTGACCCTTTGAGACAGGTGGCTGCTTAATACAGGTGATAATGCACTAAGATTGTTGATTTGGTGGAATATTCAGGTGACCCTTTAAAACTGGTGGCTGCTTAATACAGGTGACCAGTCAAGCAGGTTTGACTGTACATGTATTCTATTTTGTCAAAGACCAACAAGTCGTCTTGAGCCACACAGTTATTTGTAGTAGGAAACAATGATTTAGTTTTTTTTCTCCAAACATTTGTAGAGTATGTAAGCAATAGTATACTAAATTGTGTTATATATATTTATCAATTATCCTACAACTCATTGTTTAAAAACATATCAAACCCATTTATGCTCGTTAGATATTTTCGGACAACTCATTGCAAGATAAATGGTGTCTAATGGCTACTCATATATTATTCGCTATTTATTAAACTGCGGTTAGTGCAACACCCGTGGGAGACCAATCCATCTCTCATAATGTCAGGGATGAATTTGGACAGGTCATGACCTGTAAACAGTATGATTTTGGTCGTGGTAAAATCTAGGAGCTCCTTCAAAGTATACCTGCCTTGCGTTCAATAGCGCGGGCGTTTTGCTACCGACACAAAACGCTTTGACACCGGTGTTTGCATGTACATTAAATGAATGTGATGTGATAGTACACGATGCGTACCAGTCAAATTGTTTGTGTCGGTAGCAGAACGCCCACGCTATTGAACGAAGGGCTAGATCTTCTTCTTCTTTTCGTTCCTTCTTGTAATAATATCACAGGGAGATGTTAGCTGCCAGGATGAATCTCCTGGTCTCCATAGAGTTTCTCTTTTGTATCTTTCGGTGTTGGCCAGTGAGCATCTCTGGGCTATACCTGAATTAAGTCTGGGAGCTCCCAAACTATATAACCCCGGGATATTGTCTTGGATCTTCCAGATTATACCTACATGTACATGTAAGTATAGTTTGAAGGAGGGTATATATTCTGGGACTGTGTACAGTGTTTATAATAGTACATGCCTTGCATTCAATAGGGCGATCGCTCGCAAACAATTTGACTGGTACCGATCGTGTACTATCATATCACATTCATTTAATATTAGACGCAAACACCGGTCTAGCTAGCCGTATTGAATGCGAGGCTGGTGAGGTCTCAAACAGAATCCGGGTCGACGATGCATCTGGTAAAATAGATCAAGTATTTACTGTCCATGCTACCGGTGGACGAGGAGAGAGAAAAGTGTACAACTTACATTGTGCATAGGATGGGGCTCTCCGAGGCTGGTCTTGCTGTGCTAGCATCTGAAACAGACCAGGAAAACATTGGTCAAAATTTTAAATCTCGCCACAGAAAGCAACACGGTAAGAATATTTTAAAAAATCCAACTGAAACACACAGATAAACAAAATAAATCAATTCCATAATTGGGAAAAAGGTTCAAATGGCTCTCGTACGAAATGGACGCAAATTAATTGGTCAAAACGCCCCCAAAAATGTCAAAATGTTATTAGTCAAAGCAGATATTGTCCTATCGGTCAAAACAAGCCATTGTGCTACTATACAACAGCCACAGTATAAATCACAAGGTCAGCCAAATCTCATCGTGTTCCACAAATTTATATATTTACGTCTATTATTAGTGTTAATTTAATACATGAATCATTGTCCATTATCCATTTATACACATGTGACATGCCCTCATGTTTATACATGTATGTACATGTACATGTAGGCCTATGTATTTATGTTTACAGTATGGATAATTAAACCACCTGTTTCACAACATTTGAATATTTTTTCCAAAATAGTAATCTACTGTGTGGGGGGGGGGGGGGGTTGGGGGGTGGGAGGGGGGTTTTACAAATTCAATAAACAACACAACAATATAATTATGACTTAAACTACATTGCATGATTGTCACACCTCTATACCATTAAAAGAAGAGCTCATGAATTATTCTAAAGACAATTAAGCAATAACGATGGTTCAAACAAATTGGTTGTGGATTCTAACCCCAATCAACAACTCTCTAAATAACTTTTGTCATTATATCACTTTGACTCTGCCTTAATGCAGAGATACACATTTGGCCATTGCAATGTTTTGTCATTCAGGTTTACATACACAGACAGGATAGCACATACCGTAATTTCTTGCGTATTGCCCGCGGGCTATGTGATTTAAAACATCAAAAAATGCCTCCTGCAGACTATCTGGCGGTGCGGACTATGTGATCATTATTCGTTTTATTTTGTCAATAAACATGCGGGCTGATAAAACAAAA